>CATQJA010001574.1:0-48196 GCA_958295435.1 Mesorhabditis spiculigera
AAATCTGATATGTGTGCAGTCATTTCTTAGACCATTACGCACCTAATGACGTGTCATACGTAAGCCTAATACACTACAATTCATCCTTTAAGAAAAACGCGCACGAAAGGGGCCGGGGGAGCTAGACTTCGCCGCGCTCCAAAACCCTCGCGTAACTGGATAGAAAGCAAAGGGGCAAAAATTTTTACTTTCATCACGCTGTAACTTTTTCTCCATCGACTTTCTATAATCTACCTTGAACGCTGGAAAAATAGAAGAGAATTTCTTCACCTTATGAAAGCGGTTTCAGCGAAAATTAAGCGTGGAAACGGGACTTCTCTTGATTTTTTTGAAGTTTGAAAAATGAGGTGTCAGTTATCGAGTGGGCTTGTATCCAGCTAAATACTAGCCCGGGCACCGCATGGGCCATTTTTTTTTAGACTCTCTGTTATAAAACCACCCAGATAAAACCCCAAACTTGAGGTTTTTGAGATTTACTTGACGGTTTCAATGAAGCCTTTCAGAAGTTTTCAACTAGCCAGAACTTTTTCGACGACTTTTTCGATTATAATTACGGCCCTAGGGACATGGAACAGACTTCGCTCTATCTTTCGCACATATTTTGTGAATATCCTAGCGTAGAAATTAGCTGAGCGGGACATGGAAGAGGGCAAATGAGCTTGCGATGTTTATTGGCCTATTCGGCCTGGACAGAAGGTGCTGGCTGGCTTTTTTTGGTTCTATAGCGTTACGGCAACCTATTATAAACGGTTGGAGCAAAAAACAAAAGAAAATACAGACGGCTGTGGCCCGGAACCGAACCCGCATCCCTGTCTCGGGGCTGGGACCGCCGCCCAGACCACTACACCGCCGCCCCGACCAACCCCTCTGCGTAAGTACGCCTCTGAAAGGCCGTGAATACCCGTCCTTCTTGAGATACGCTATCTCGAAAGAAATTCATCAAAAGCCCAAATATACCCGAATTCCTGGAGGCTAGCGTAAAAAAATGCTCGATGCGCTAGTAGGCGTGAAATTTTCCTAGCATAAACTACAAGCTTGGTTATTCAATTAAAAACCATGCAAAGAAAAAACTTTCATGGCAAACGATTTTAGTTGAACCCACAAACCCAGGTTTTTCAAAACAGCATTTCCGGTTTTTTAACCAAAATTAACCACAAACTTCTACCAGATCTTGCAAATTCTGTTATCATACCGAGTTCGATCCGTACTCTTAATTGTATTCACGGAAACCTGCCGATTTTTCATTTTAAAAATTCGATTTTCGACCCGGGCTCTCTGGTCCATAATCGGGCGCTGACTGTAAAGTGTTTTTACTCAAGTTGGAGTTTCGATTCGGGACCAAGTGCGACTTGTGCAGAATTTTTTGGCTGATACCGAATCCGTTTTCCAAATTTGCTGCGGACTTTTTTTCTTCGGCTCCTGGTCCACTACTCCCTCCAGGGTTCTGCCTCTCCCAGGGGGCCTGAAGTTACTCTGTCACAGATCCTCCCGATTGGCACCATGGTTTGCATTGGCAAAAGTACTCGCTTGCCGGGAGCGCAGGGCGGCGGTTCGGATCCCCGCCCTGCACCTTTCCTTTGCTTGCGATCGATGGCAATTTCGGTCCGGCTACCGCGGCTGTCCGGCCGATATGTACCGCATTAGCACATAAAAAAATCGGCCGTTTCCGGGCCGCCGACTCTATGCAAATGCCCTCCGGTCGGCCGATCGGCCGGCCGAATTTTTTGTCGGCTCGGCTCGACACGCGTCGGCCGGCCGACAATCTCACACTTGGAGAAAAGTTTACAGAAACGTGTCGCTGGCGCGGGAGGATGTCAGAATCGCCAAGCAAAGCGCCAATCCACTTCAAAGCGCGCAGGCAGAAGCGCCAAACGAACAGCGCTCACGCAAAAAGCGCCCAATGCCAAAAAGCGCCCAATAAAAGCGCCCAATGCCAGAAAGCGCTCATGGGGAAGCCAACGTATGGAGAGAGGCAACAATTACATAAAGTAGAGATAAAATAGCTGTTTTAATAGGTTTTCACCGGTGTTTTTATGGTAGTTTAGCGGCAGTTTCGACCTACTGAGCCGCCCAAATTACCGACTGGGTCAAGTTATTTTGGCCTCCTAGGCATTCTTTCACTCGAATAGCTAGTTCGCTTCAAAGCAGCTTTCCACTATTTTTAAAGTAGTTTTCTTGATCTCTACATGCTGGAACTGGTCCGAAAATGCATTTCTAATGTGAGAAAGGTATAAACACGCCGTAGAAACGTTGTTTAGTGCCATTTTCGGATCCATTACCCGGAAACACGGCGTTTTTTCTCGTCGTTCTGGCCTCCAAACACTGTTTTATAACAAGTATTCGTGCTTGCAACAGTGTTGTGGCTGAAAACATCAGAAATCGTGAGAACATGAGGCAAACCCGGTAAAACTAGAGACTGAAGCACGGCAATTCAAGCCAAAGAGACCCAATAAGGCCAAAACAACCCGCTCGGGGTGATAATTTTCCGTCTACAAAGCCTACCTATCGCTAAACAACGTTTAAAAGGCATACAAAGCTTGAAAAAAGCCATTTTATGTAATTGTTTCCTCTCTCCATACGTTGGCTTTCCCCATAGAGCGCTTTCTGGCATTGGGCGCTTTTTGGCGTTGGGCGCTTTTCGTTTGGCGCTTCTGCCTGCGCGCTTTAGTGATTGGCGCTTTTGCTTTGGCGATTCTGCCTCGGCGATTGGCGCCTCCCGCTGGCGCCTCTAAATTTTGAATAAATAAGGAATGGGTTTGGGCATTGGTTTTCAATATTCCCTAGGATGCCTTCCTACCAAATTTTATTTAAAAATATTTATTTTATGTGGGGAAAGCGTGCTTTTTATGTCAAGCCTGAATTTTTTGAAGGGTGCTAGCTTCAAATATAATTCAATTTTGTAGTTTCAGTAACGCAAAAATTTAGCCAGGATGTTTCTATGACGAGTGGGCCTTTAGTTTCCTGAAAAGTTTTTTAGTTGAATCGTTTTTGCTGGCGATAAGCAAGTAGTGATGATAAAGCAAAGCAACAGCCAGTGTCAAATCCGTTGTAATCACGCCTAACCCTAGACCGTTGCAACCCCATTATTTAACTAATTTCCTCCGTCTAAACATTTTTGGCCAGGTAAATCCCTTCAATAGCATCCAAAAATCTAATTTGGTTGATTTTTCGGCCGTTTCCGGGCCGCGCGGCCGGCCGACATTTCAGCCGGCCGATTTGGCCGCAGCCGCGGCGGATCGGAAATGGCGGCCGGCCGATTTCGGCCGGCCGCATTCTAATTTTTTCGGCCGAAAAAGGCGATGGCCCGATTTGCCATGTCTGGCTTTTTGCATAAAAAAATTTAATATAATTTTTTATAAAAAAGCTTGTTTTGACTTTTAAGATGCTTGTCTAGCCAATCTCTAGCTAATTTTGAAGTTGAAAATGATCAGGAAAATCGAAAACGATAACGGTTCCTTGATTTTGGTGAAAAACACTACCAGAACTGCTGTATAACTTTCAAAATAAAAGTCCGCAGCAAATTTGGAAAGCGGATTTGGAAACTGCGAAAAATTCTGCACAAGATGCACTTGGTCCCGAATCGAAACTCCAACTTGAGTAAAAACACTTTACAGTGAGTCGAATTGGGCGGGGGGGGGGTTTAACGAGTGTGAAGCAAATGTGTCCAAGTATTCCCGTCCGCCTCAACAACGAAATATACATCATCTTGGTGATATTTTATGTAATTTTTAGATGTTCAATTCAGTGAGAAAGTAGTTATAGTTATAGTAGTATAGTTATCTTACTGAGTGTATAGTAGGATTAAATGACGTGTGAAAGAAAAGCATCTTTTTGAAGATTGTTGCAAAGTGGCCGTTTGAAGGGCTTTTGTATGATGTATCTATCGTTTCGATCCAATACTTCGGCGTCGGGTTAGAGTGGGGGTGTTTTTTATTGGGACACCCTGTAGTGGGGGTCATAAATGTCTATATTTATTAATCATAATCATATAGCAATAGTAATACTATTCAAAAAAACATCACAGGATTATTATCGATCGATAAGACAGATATTGCCGGGTAGTCCCGGTTCCAGCAACAAACATCCAATGAAATCTGTAAGAAATGATTATGGTTGCCATTCAAGACTCAGTTCTTTCTGTATTGATCGGGGGGATAAGTTGTAACAACAGCAAAAATGCCTGTAAATTGATTGGTGCTTTTAATAAAATAAAACTCTATTTGAACCAGAACGGCCATCTACAGCAATTCAAAAATTTTTGTAGAAAGGGGATTTCTGATCGAAACATCTATATTTTGTGTTTTCTTTAGTAAAAGTTTGTAGAGTTTTTACATGAATCATTTTTTTAAAAAAAAACGTATAGAAAATTTTGACCCCCCGGTAAGCAGAAAGAACTAATAATGCCAACAATACCTTTATTCAGGGCCGTCAGTCGGAAGAATATCCAGAAGCCAGGATAACGTTCTGTCTGAAAATTGTATGATTATGCGGCCTCAAATATTCTAGCCGAATTTCCGAGTCCCTTTTACTCGTAGGTATGAATTCGATGACATACAGTCCCTACATGTCGAAACGCGGTCCGATTTTGATGGTTGAAGGTATTTCGAAAGTCAAGCAGAGTTTCATTTATTCTGATTCAAAAATAAGAAGTTTATGGGAATTGAAATATAATTGTAATTCTAGCCGAACGTCAAAAATCGGGCCAGATGGCGAAATATCGCGGTTGGGAGGCGACTATTTGGTCGGCTTTGGAGAGCTTTCCATTGATACTTATATCGTCAAAAACGGACACGATTTTTACAGGGTGTATCAAAAAAGTGCCCAAGTTTGTCCCCAATTATCTCGAGTAGGAGAGATATTTCACCGTGCGTTGCCAGCCCACAATGCTTAAATATGTCAGGAATAGGGAAATAACTTAACTTGTTTTTCGATTTTTTAGTACGCAACTGTAATATTGACGCTGGTAACGCCCGGAAATTGTGCTTTCATGAATGGGTGGTGGGAAAATGCTGGTTTTTGGCCTAAAAATAGTTGACATTTGTAGAAAAGTAATGGCCAAGTCTTAGGATTTTTCAAGCTCTAGTTCTTTTTTGCAAGCAATACAAATTTCACTATTTTGCAGCTTTTACATCTTACAAGGGGACCTCACGTTGGCACGGTGCAGTTTCGAAAAACCCACGCGGCTACCCCTAGGTTTTCGATGACGGCGATTCCAACGCTCTAGTCGGAATTTCCTAAATAGACTTCTGGACAGAGACACAGCACTTCCGGAAAAGCATCTTTTACATCCGAAAAATTAGGAGGGTACGGATACGAGGGTACGGATCCGCTCACGATTTTTTTATTTTGCTTTTCATTCTTCTCCTCTCACTCTTGCGCCGCGACATTTGCGTCGCTACACTTGCGCCGCGATACTGAATTTCAACTCCTTGAAGATGCAATTTTTCGCGCGGCGTCCGATTCTGGCTAAAGAAACGATAGAAAGATGATTTAGCTCTAGGAGTCACTCGATTTGGAGGGAAGGTAATTGCTACTGCTTCCGCTCTGCGACTAGAAAAAGGCTTCGTGCCACCCGGGGCCGGCCTAGTCGCTTCGGATGGGTGCGAGCTCGTACAGGGTTTCGAAATCGGGGCGCCCGAGGAGCGCGAAGCGCCCAGGCGCCCCGATTTAGAAAGAGTGGAGCGGCAGCCCATCCGAAGCGACGGCCCACCTTTCCTGACGCCTTTTAGGAGCGCTCCGGATTGGCGTTCCTCACTTCCAGCCAAGTTTTAATGCGAAATACAGTAATTACATACAAAATTCGCGCGTAATACCAAATTCACTACAGTTTAAATCAATATACGATCCGCGGCGCAAGTGTCGGGGAGCCCGGTAGCTCGAATCCTTGTAGATGATAGATAAACCCCAGTCCCACATAACCAAAAAAAGGAAATAGGCGAGTTCCATCTGAAACTGAGAAATATTTTTCTGAAGTTCTTTGCCGTGACCCCAAAAAAATGCAGAACCAGGGGGAGACTCGAAAAACTCAAAAACTAATAGATCTTAAAAATTTTTTAATATTTTTATGCGATTGTGTCAAGCACGTAAATCTTCTAAAACCACTTATCTTGAAATTTTCACCACACGAAATTTACGAAATTTCTCCATACAAAATTTCAGTGGTGCATAACTTGAGAACCAGACCCTCAACAATCTAAAATTTTTTAGGTGCATATCTGTTGCTTAGATTAACCTTCATTGTAAAAATTAGAAGCCAGCCACCACAGGAAACTGTGAAAAATGCAAACGAAGTTTCCCCGAACGCACAGCTTCGGGTGTCAATTGTATTGATACGTCGCCAAAAATCGATAAAGACAAGTTGAGTTATTTCTATTCCTGACATATTTATTTAAGTACCAGGGTTGAAAAGCCGCTTCGCGGCTTTTCAACCCTGGCCCCGTTTGACCCCGTTTTATCCTTCACTTTGCATAATTTTCCTGAATTCAGATGACAAAAAATGAAAAACTACCTTTTAAACCCCTTTATATAGTCGAATCCCCACTTCCGGTCTACGCTAATTGTTCCTAACAAAGTTGTTTTTACAAAAACTTAAATTTAATGTCGAAAATAGGTGATTTTGTTAAATCTGATATGCGTGCAGTCATCTCCAGGCCATTACGCATCTAATGACGTATCATACATACCTTAAAATTCATCCCCTATCGAGATATCCTCCGGACAGCCATCCGGAAGTGGATGCAAAGTGGCACACACAGACACACACACAGACACTATTTTTTTATATATAGTAGGATTATGGCATGGTAACGCACGGTGAAATATCTTTCCTACTCGAGATAATTAGGGACAAACTTGGGCGTTTTTTATACACCCTGTAGAACACCCAGTGTTTCTAGGATGTTCATGCAAAACTCACTGACTCGGCCAGCGGATTTCCTCCGCCATTTGTCGGTATTTTTGCTGTTTTTAATCGAATTTTAACGGTCTGATGGGTTCCATTGCCATGCGCAATTTTCGAAGCGCGATCCTGACGAGGCCAGGGGTTTTCATAGATTACCCTTATTTCGACCTTCTCCCTCAACCATCGACATTCAGCATAATGCCTGTTATCGAGAAAGACGAATATTCCATTGTAAACATTCTCAACTCGTCGTTGGAACTCTTCCCATAACATCGTATTAATCACATTGTTTTCGGTACTGGACTCTTAGCTGGGGGGGTAGCGCAGGGAAGCAATGTATCCAAGTATGCCCGTACGCCTCTACAACGAAATATACATCATCTTGGTGACATTTTATGTAGTTTTTAGATGTTCAATTTAGTGAAAAACCAGGGTTTGAAAAGCCGCTTCGCGACTTTTCAACCCTGGCCCTGTCTAATCCTAGGATATTCTTTATTTGCATAATTGTGCCTCAATTCCGATGACAAAAAAATGAAAAACGCCCCCTTTGAGCCTTTATATAGGCTACTGCAACCTCCGGCGTATGCTAATTTTCTCCCTAACAAAGTGGGTGGACGAATTTATACGAAAAACGTAATTTTAATGTCGAAAACAACATATTTTACAAAACCTGATATGTGTGCAGTCATCTCCAGCCGATTACGCATCTAATGACGTATCAAACACCTCCTTAAACCCCTCCCCTGTCGAAAATTTGGGCTTCTCGGTCAACGATGTTTGAAAAAGCCTATCCTTAAAACGAGAAAAGGGTACGGGCGGGCCAGGACACTAAAATTCCGCTGCACAGTTCCTATCGCGCGCCCTTGTGACCGTAACCCCCAGAGCTTTCCCCCAGAGCCGTTCGCCTTTCCGACCAGATTTTCATCGCGTAAATAATATAAAAGGAAGTGAAAAACAAAAACAATAATAAAAAGCAAAAAGATAACTATTTTAATTAGAAAAACACTTTTTGAAAGGTACAATGGGAAAATACGTACTTTGCGATAAGTTTAGTGGATTTTGTTAGCTATTCACCTGACGTGCGCTACCCTTCGTCTTCTCTCTTCCCAGGCTGAGAAACCAAAATTCAATGACGAGCAGACATAGGCTAAGCCTAAGAGCGTGTTCCGTTATAGCTCCCGAATGAATGGTTCCTCTTCCAACTTGAATAGTATGAGTTGCCTGCCTTCAAGCTACTGTATAACCAGATGACGAGCTGGAAATTTTACAAGCAGAAGTGAGAGTACGCCGAAGAGCATCTTCATCGAGGAACCGCCTGCCGTTTTTAATAAAATATAAACTAAAAGATTAGTAAACATTGTAGTTTTTTTTTTCTGCAAGCGTATGCAATGGTCGCTCAACATAGGCTCGCTTCGGTAGGCAAGCCTACATATGGTTTTGTCCACGTAACAACCGAGAAACGTCTTCGTGTTTCTGCTACCTGTCAGACGTTAGGCAATCGCGACTAAGAGCATAAGCCGCTAAAAGGAATTTGGCACCGAAACTTGTCCTCTATCGCTCCCACCATCTGTTCTCTATCATCAAGTGATACATCTAGACAACCATCCTCATCAGAACGTTCAACTAATGGGTATCTTCCCATTGTACCTTTCAAAAAGTGTTTTTCTAATTAAAATAGTTATCTTTTTGCTTTTTTATATTTGTTTTGTTTTTCACTTCCTTTTATATTATTTACGCGATGAAAAACTGGTCGGAAAAGGCGAACGGGCTCTGGGGGAGCTCTGGGGGTGAGCAAACTAAACCCCTCAGTGGCGGGGCTAGACGCTAATAAGAGTGTAGCAAGATGTGTGTCGATTGTAGAATGTCGATCCCAGATAGCCTTTATGGTCGTACGGCACGTTATAGATGGTATACAGTAAAGCGGGCCCCCTTCCTATTTATGCGGCTAGGCCGTAATAGGTGAGACGGGCAGGGGGCCCTCGGGATTGGGGATAGGATGGCGGCCGGTCTCAGTAGACCGTCCAATCCTTCTCATAAGAAGTGGGGGATAAGAGGGAACATGGATATCACCAAATTAGACGGTAATTCTCACCAACGGTAGTTGGGGATTCGCGCTAATGAGAATAGTCGCGAGAGGGGGGTTACGGTCACAAGGGCGCGCGATAGGAACTGTGCAGCGGAATTTTAGTGTCCTGGCCCGCCCGTCATTTTGTATACGTTTTGGGCGCAAAAAGTCGCAAGTTTTGTAATTTTTTTGAAAGCATTTGTGTTTGTGTTTTTGTTAATACAAATCACTGTAAAATGCTATTGGCAATCGTTTAAATTTAATACTTCACTCGTAAAACGACTTCGCATAAAATTATTCCTTGCTCCCCCGCTAACACGGAAGCACCCGAGAAAAGTATGCCTGTTTTTTTTGTGTGCAGCCTTGTCTCGGCCGCTAGACAGGATTTCGGACTGAATTGTGGCATGGAAGTGGAGAAACGCCGTTGCCAAACGCATTTTTTTTTGTTTTTCGAAATTCTTTCATTTAACGAATTTGCAAGCAAGGCAGTGAAAATCCTTAACAAAGGGGTCACGAGCCGTGGTGTTCGGGTCATAACTCCAGCCTAGTTGGGGGTTTTGGGCTGGAATGTATCCGCTGGTGGAATGGGTGTTTATGTATTCGCTCGGATTTCCGATGACACTCCCGAAAATTGGTTTCCCGAAACTCGGAGCCCCGAAAACCTGTGCCCCGAAAACTCTGATTCTCGAAAAATCGAAGTCCCGAAGATACCCGCAGTTTTTCGGGACTTACTAGAGAGGTATCTGAACTCGGCATGCAAATGTGCGGGAACGGATACGGTAGTACCCGGTAGTACCCGTACCAACCCCACCATGCTAATTTCGAGGGTACGGGTACGGGTACAGCCCGGGGTACCAAAAACCGGTAGGGGTATGGGGTACGGGTATCCAAATGACCAACCCTGACAAGGAGTCGTTTTTAGGTGCTTTCGGAGTTTTGGGACCGGACCCGGCTAGGTCGATAGAGAAACTAATTCCGGCTACCGGGAAAATTTTTAGTCAAATTAAATTTCCTAAAACCCCTTTATCGATCAACACTTTTTGAAAACGAGATGTTATAAGAATTATTTTCTCTATCGAACTAGCTAGGTCTCGTCCAGAAACTCAAAGCACCTAAGAACGACTCTTTGTTAGGTGGAAAAACAGCAATTAATTTTTCCTCCCCAGTTAACAGCGCAGTACCTTGTTTTCTAAAGCCACCTTACCCCCTTCCCAAAAAAGTATAGATACTCACCAGAAAAGGGCGCCAAATGACATGCAATGGTTGACGCTGGTCAGTCGGTGCGTCCTCTAATCTGATGCAGTACAGCATTCCTCTTTTCTGGACTCTTGATGGACAGAATGCAAGCTGAAATGGGTATAATTCCCAAAAACTCCTGGCTTTTCGACTTTGGCCTTTTCCTAAAAAGTCATTTTTTACTAAAGCGGATTCGCCGAGCCCTTATACTGAAGCAAAATTCACAGAGGTTGTCGGATCCACTCACAGGTAAAACATGAAAAAATTTTGACAGAAAAGCGTGTTGGTGGCTTCTTATTGTTAGCTGCTTATCCTATCCTACAGCGTGTGTCAAAAAGATAAGGCCACCTCTTCTTCTGCGATTATCTCGGCACTCGTCAATTTTGGAGCCAAGCCAAATGGTAGGTCTTGTAGCGCTTGACAAGGCGCATTTTTTCATGTACTTGAAATTCCGCTAAAATAGATGACATCATTTTTATAAGCGACAGAATGAAAAAGGGCAAAAAACAGAAGTATCAAAAAGATAGGGCCACCCTTTGCATATCATGAACACCCACTTTGGGCTTGCAAATTACATGTTAATGAGCGATATGAAATTTTGGGCTAGGCAGATACACCATAACTCTAACAACCCGGGAGTCAGAAAGGACAATTCACTTTGAATGCTCATTAGAATGTGATTTTCAAGCCCAAAGTGGATGTTCATGATATGCAAAGGGTGGCCCTATCTTCTTGACACTTCTGTTTTTTGCCCTTTTTCATTCTGTCGCTTATAAAATGATGTCATCTATTTTAGCGGAATTTCAAGTACATGAAAAATGCGCCTTGTCAAGTACAAGACCAACATTGGCTTGGCTCAAAACTGACGAGGCCAGGATAATCGCGAAGAGGTGGCCCGATTTTTTTTTGGCGCACACACACTATAAGCGCGAAAAAGTATATGCGTTTTCTGTACCGAAGATTTCTCGTCCAGGCCGGGTTCAGGCTGATTTTGGCATGGAGCTGGAGAATCATATATTTTTCCAGACACACATTTTTGTGTTTTCGAAATCCCCTTCATTTAGCGATTTTACAAGCAATAAAGTGAAAAACCCTTAAGGTACATTCCGCTCTGGTTTTGGAACCCTGGTCAGCGGCGAGAATTTGGCGGCTTGGCGATGGGGCGCAGCGACCCTTCATAGCCCCTCTCCTCCCCCCTCCATCCTCGCCCTGTCCTAGTGGTCTAACCAGGAGATGGTCTCAGCTGGTCATCGAATTTCGTATTGAAGAATTGCACTGATGGAACTCGACGAGTCGAATCGATTGATGTAACTTTCAGCTGCTGATATAGTAACATCATCATTGTAAAAGCGTTTAAAGTTTTTTCGAATTTTCGGCCAACCTTCATAGTCTCTCCCCGTGCCCCCATCACCGTGGTCTGGTGGCCTAGTGTTATACAGGGTGTCCCAAAAAAAACGACCCATCTGGCATTTCGCCGGGTTACATCCAATCGGTCCCATATTTGGACCAGAGGTGTATCAGACCTTAAATAACACCAATCCTGACTACAGCCCATAGCTGCTAGTAGTTTTAAAGTTATAACGAAAATACTGTTTTTCCCGGAATTCTGAACAGTTTTATCGGCTATCTTTTTGGACTTTGCATCGATTTGCATCGACTTCCGGCCGCGAATCCCTAATTTCGCTTAAGAACTGGGGTAGTTTTGCGTTGTAAAAATTGCTTAAATCGAAGCTTATTTAATGAATTTTACTCTGGAAAAAATTTCTTAAGGTAAAGAAGGCCTATCGGATCATTTTCACTTCATGTTTAGGGGGTCTAATTCCACGATAACCCTAAGAAAAATGGAGAATAAAGTTTGTTTTTGCTATAACTCGAGAGCGACTGTAGCTATCGGGCTATAAGTCAGGATTGTTGTTATTTAGGGTCTGATACACCTCTGGTCCAAATTTGGGACCGCTTGGATGCAACACGGCGAAATGCCAGCTGGGTCGTTTTTTTTGGGACACCCTGTAGTAGGCCGGCCTCTCGGGAATCTAACGAGGGTTCGAACCCGCTCACGATTTTTATTTCTGGCTTTTTCTTCCGAAGGTTCCTCTTTGTTTTCTAAAGGCATTCAGCAACTTTTTAATCATTAACTATACACCGGTAGCGTTGCCAACAATAATACAGCTTCGGAAGAAATTTACATTTTTGTGCGTGCTACTGCCTCAAGAATTTTGGAGGCATTTTCAGGAAAAGGTCCTTGGCCGAAGCTCTCGCGCCACCAGCAAAACCCGTTAACTGGCGCCGCAGGCTTTCAAAGAGTCTAGCGCGACGCTGGCTCCGGCAGACGAAGAATGGTTCCTGAATCAGGTTCTTGCGCCGCATGTTTCCACTAAAGAAAGGAATTCATGGTTCCTAGACAGGGTCCAGTGGAAAGGGCCGCGAAGCGGCACTTTTTCGACCGGTCTATAATTACCGCCGAAAAAAGAGGTTGGAACAATCTGTCCAAAGTTTGAAAAATGTCTGGGGACTTGGAAAGGGCGCGTAATAGGGTTACGAAATCTGATCCACACCCTCTGCGTTGATTCCTGGCAAACAGCCAGATGCGACGGCAACGTCGCGCGACCGCATCTTTTATTAGACTTGTCTTGACTTGTGTTAAACAGTGCCCCCCCCCCGGAAGAACCATTCCGGTAAATGGAAAGTTATGGAATGAACTAACATCAAGCAGCTTGAATATTGTCGGACGGTCTCGTTGCCAGATGGAGAGGTAAACGTCTTTGTTTTGTCGACCAACACTTCCAATTATCCCATTCATCCATTCCAAATTCCACATTGATGTACAATTTTTACATTTCCATCCGATTGCTCTTTCCGATTCCTGCAAATGACGACGATAATTCTATAGAATCACTCGGCAATCAATCAAGTCATAACAATTTGCCGATATTTAACAATATAGGGGGCGGTGGGGCGGGGTGCGTAGTAGTATCCTACTACAGGGTGTCCTCCCAATAATTTATTTTTTTACTTAAATTTTTTTAACTTTAAGTATTTTTTAACAAGGGCTAACGACGGCGATGTTAAGAAGAATAAGGGATTTAGCGCCGGAAATTGATGTTAATTGATGCAAAGTCCAAAAAGATAGCCGAAAAAATGAAGCCAAATTGTGGGAAAAACAGTATTTTTACAATAACTCGAAAACTACTGTACCGATCGGGCTGAAAGTTTCTGTGAACATCTTAAATTCCCTTCCGCACCTCTGTGCAAAATTTCAAGTCGTTCGGATTTGAAATAGCAAAATGCCAGCGTGACCTTTTTATTGGGACACCCTGTATATATAAAAAAATAGTATATATAAATTACTGTTTTCGCTATTAAAATTGAGTTTTTGTAAAGATATCGAGAAACCTCTTAGGAGGCAATTTGCATGCGCCGGAAGTGGGGTAAGCCTATATAAGGGCGCAGAAGGGGGTTCTTCTGATTTTTTTTGCGATCAAGATCCTGGAAGAATATGCATATTTTTGATTGTCACTAGGGTTGGAAAAGCCGCTTCATGACTTTTCAACCCTGGCCCCGTCTAACCCTCGATAATAATCTTCACTCTGCATACGTTTCAATCCATTCCGATGAGAAAATGAAAAAGTCACTCTCTCGCTCATTATATAGGCTACCGCAACTTCCGGCCGATGCTAATTGTTTCCTACCAAAGAGGGTTCCCGGTTTTACAACAAAAACGTAATTTTAATGTCGAAAACTACGGATTTTGTAAAATCTGATACGCGTGCACTCATCTCGTGGGAATTACGCACCTAATGTCGTGGTACCGCGACACTTGCGCCGCGGACACTTGCGCCGCGACACTTGCGCCGGCGACACTTGCGCCGCGACACATGCGCCGCGACACTTGCGCCTGACACTTGCGCCGCGTCACTTGCGCCGCGACACTTGCGCCTGACATTTGCGCCGCGACACTTGCGCCGCGATACCGAGTTTCAGCTACTTGAAGATGCAATTTTTCGCGCGGAGTATTCTGGTTAAAGAAACGATAGAAAGATGTTTTGCGCTAGGAGTCACTCGATTTGGAGGGAAGGTAATTGCTACTTCTTCCGCTCTGCGACTAGAAAAAGGCTTCGTGCCACCCGGGGCCTAGTCGCTTCGGATGGGTGCGAGTCTCGTACAGGGTTTCGAAATCGAAGCGCCTGAGGAGCGAAGCGCCCAGGCGCCCGGATTTAGAAAGAGTGGAGCGGCAGCCCATCCGGAAGCGACGGCCCACCTTGCCTGACGCCTTTAGGAACGTCTGAATTGGCGTTACGGACTTTCTGTCAGCTTTTAATACAAAATACAGCAATTACATACAAAATTCGCGCGAAATACCAAATTCACTACAGTTTAAATCCATATACGATCCGCGGCGCAAGTGTCGGGCGCAAGTGTCGCGGCGCAAGTGTCGCGGGCGGCAAGCGTCCGCGGCGCAAGTGTCGGGCGCATGTGTCGCGGCGCATGTGTCGCGGCGCGCGTCGCGGCGCAAGTGTCCGCGGCGCAAGCTGTCGGGCGCATGTGTCGCGGCGCATGTGTCGCGGGCGCGCGTCGCGGCGCAAGTGTCCGCGGCGCAAGTGTCGGGCGCAAGTGTCGCGGCGCATGTGTCGCGGCGCAAGTGTCGCGGCGCAAGTGGCGGCGGCGCAAGTGTCGGGGAGCCGCATGCAAAGTGGCACACACACACACACACACACACACACAAACACTATTTTTTTATATATAGTAGGATATGCGTTAGACGGGGCCAGGGTTGAAAAGCCGCGAAGCGGTTGGCGGCCCTGTCCCCCCCCCCCTACGGGCCTGCTTCTGAGTTATGAGAGTAGCTAAATTTTTTGTACCGGGATTTCGGGAGTTTTCTCGCCCCATGTTTGCAACAATGGGCGTACCGTTCGGCATCTTCGACAACGCACTACTTCACTCAGATCGTCAAACTGAATTATTCGTATACCGGAAACGAAAATTTCACATACGCAGCCGACGCTGAACCGATCGACAGCACATCGGATATTTGCCTGGATTCGTTGGAGATGCGAATGCTTGGGCTGCCATATATACATACCACCAATGGCAACCATAGAACGGACGATCCGGGTAATCTGCCAAGTAATGGTTCTTTTCTGTTGCGGGGAGAGGGAGCACCAATGCGTAGTGAGGTAATCCCACGCATTTTGATAGTTTCCAATCGAAGTCAATCCTATTTCGGGTGCAAAAGCCATTTGAACACTAGCAAAACTGGTCAACAAAAAATGAACTCGTCGATTTTCGGTGGAAAATTTGTCTTTGAGTCCAGTCACAATTTAAAAGTTTGGACGTTTAGAAATAGCAAAGAGCTCAAAAACCGTTGCTAGATTTCTATTAGAGGTACTGTTCTATTTGGCCGGGGGCAAAACCTACACCGGGGCAAACAAGCAGGGGGTTTTTCTGATATTCTCGCTATTTTTCCGGGGGTTTTCGATGCGTTTTCATAGAGCATCAAAATATAATAGTAGCTTTTAATTATAGCCCAAAATAACGAAGAAAACTCGGAAAATGGGGTTGAGACGTTAGCTTTCGTTGATTTCGCTATTTTTTTGACCTCGAGTCCGTCGGGGTGACGGACCGACGAGAGCCAGCCATCTCTCAGAAGCCGAATTTTTTTTTGCTCTTTATGCGATCGGTATGTTTTCGTCTCTAGAAATCGAGGAACGTTTTTGATACCTGCAATTTTTGATTTTTCAGCCGAGGCTCCGTAAGTAGAATTTCGACATGATGGAAAACTTGCTGCATCGTAAAAGGTACACCATTCGATGCAGAAAATTTTTGCGCATCTCTTGATGTTATTTTCAGCATACAGCAAACTTTCCATCATGCAGAAAACCCGGAAAAGCTGTTTTGACTACGCGATATTCTATCTTCTGACCATTTTCGTGCTTCATAATGTATTACAAAAATGATCAACGCCCCGAATTAGGTATTATCCCAAAGTTTCAGTTAGTTCTGCTCAGTGAGCTCCGGAGAGAGTTTTCGTGGTACGCAACTTTCACAGCCATTTAAACCCCAAAACAAAGTTTTTAAACTTTCAAAACTATGCAGGCTTCACTAATTCGACCATGCTCTTCAAATGGCTTCGAAAAAAACCGGGTCGAAAAACTGTGCCAAGCCATAATGGGGACTGTTCTGGTGGCCCGCGGACAACCTTTCAAATTCTTTATGTCAAAAGTTAGTAGCAAACTAATTATTGCTAACTGCAAAATCGGATGGTAGGGAAATTTTATCTCGAATTTTTCTTCGAGTGTACCGATTTTTCGAATGCTCCTATTGACGGCTAGTTCACCCAGTTGATATTCTTTACCACCCAAGCGATAGCGCACTCCGAGAGCTTGATTTTGATACCCTTCATGCCTTCCTAACCCATTAAAAGTTCCATGCTTTATCGCCTCAAAGTTTTCTATTTTTCAAAAACGTCCAAAAATTCTTAACGAGTAGGAGTCGTCAAAAATCGTAAAAAGTAACTTGTGTGTCCTCTTCATACCGAGCATATTTAAGCATTCTGGCAAGGCAACGATGGTCCGATCCGTTTTCCCTAGCGAGATATTTTGCCGCAAACCAGGCACTTTTTTTTCTGGCCACCCTATAGAACAGTACCCTATTAGAAAAATGGCTTCAAAAGAAAGGTTGGTCTCAAAACTCAAAACCACTCACAGTGCCGCTGGAAAATACATTTAATTCTGCTCCTGCTCGGCCATCTCGATTCCACGATGTGTTTTTCGACTGAAAATAGAGACTAGCTCGAGAAGTATCTGACTGTAAAGTGTTTTTACTCAACTTGGAGTTTCGACTCGGGACCAAGTGCATTTTGTACAGAATTTTTCGCTGATTCCGAATATGTTTTCCAAATTTGCTACGGACCGTTCTTCTGAAAGTTATGCGGCAATTATGACCCTAGTTTTCACCAAAATGAAGGTATCGTTATAGTTTTCGATTTTCTTCGTTAATTTCAACGTCAAAATTGACTAGGCGTTGGCTCGACAAGCATCTTACAGCTCAAAACAAGCATTTTAGATAAAAATGAGATTTTTATGCAAAAAGCAAAAGAAATGATGCAGGGCGGGGGTTCGAACCGCCGCCCTCCGCTTGGCAAGCGAGCACTTTGCCAATGCACCATGGTGCCAACTCGGTAGGGTGCTGTCAGAGGGTACTTGAGGGCCCCTGGGAACCATAGCCCCAAACAAGGAATAGTGGGCCAGCGTCTGAATTTTTGGCATTTTTCGGCCTAATTGTTACCAAAAATGATTTTTTAAATAAAAGTCCGTAGCAAATTTGCAAAACATATTCGGAATCAGCGAAAAATTCTGCACAAGATGCGCTTGGTCCCGAATCGAAACTCCAAGTTGAGTAAAAACACTTTACAGTGAGGGATGGTCGAACCTTGACCCAGAAAGTGGCCCATACGGGGGCAAGCCTGACGAAGCGCAGGCCGGTCCGGGCTCGAGCCGTAATATCTGGGATTTTTCGGACCGGGCCTCCAAAAACTCCAAACTCCAAAAAGCCTAGCGGGCCCGGGCCGAAGCAAAGGGATGAAAAGCCGCGTAGCCTGGTAAGCTTTTATAATTTGATAAAATTGGGGTCAGCCATTCCGCAACAATGAAAACGGCAGCTGGTTCAGAATAAATTCTCCATCGAGTGAGCTAGGTCACGTAAGGTTGTGCCGATGAATAAAAAAGCACTCCTTGTGAATAGCAAAAAAGGTAAACTCTTCCCAAATCTCGACTAACTAGGCAGGTGCAAATAAAAAACCCAGCAAACCGCTTAGCAAAAATATGGGTCTGATAGAGTCGGCGACGGGGATTCCGAAACTGCAATCAGAATTTGCAAAACGCTTAATACAAAAAAGTTATGCGCATTTTAAGTTTTGCAGCACTTTTTCCGCCTTCCCTTATGAGCCCCTCCTAAAAGAGGCCTGTCCGCCTGTCGAGTGGTGTAGGGGCCAATTAGCCTGGCTCTGGTGCAGTAGGTTTCTGGTTCGACTCCCCAGTCATGCACAACTTTTTGCTTTTTGGTCAAAGTCAACAACTTTAGACTTTTTCAAAGTTTCGAAGTCCGAAATTTAGATTTTTTAAAATTTTCTTTATTATTGACTGCGTGTAGGCTTGCCTTACGAAAAAATAGCGGTCAATTTTTTAGTGCCCTACCCGCAAAAGTACTTGCACTCCCGCCACCACTTTGTAATCGGTTTCATCAATTTAAAAATCAAGAGAACGACCTTTTCGACTTTGAAACCTGGAAAAAGTGTAAAGTTGTTAACTTTGACCAAAAAGCAAAAAGTTTGGCATAGCATAGCAAGAATAGCAACCTGTTTTTAGCTGCGCAGGCCTGCTTTCGCAATTGCGCGATGCGTCTATCGCACGCGTTGCGGTCTTCCCTCCTCTCCAAAGCTACCGGACGTTTTATTAGGAGCCGGGCCGCTGTGGCCTCCCATCAATTCCACTTACCAAATCAACGAATGTAATGGAAAATATTTTGGCGGAGGGGGAAGCGGCTGTCAAATGGTCGACGAATCCTGTCCAAAATGCATCCGGATCCCGCAATGGAAGCGATCTTTGGATTTTCACCGCCTGGCGCTGAAATGTCCCGAATAGTTCGACTTCGATCAGGTTGCAAGGTAAGGTCGGATGGTGGGCTATAATCGCCGACATCTCCATTCAGGGGCGTAGCTGAGCCCAAGTTTCGGGGCAGGCAGCGATATTTCGGAGGGGGCAGCAAGAAAAATTTGTCGAAATTTGAGCGTAGCAGGCGAAAAATTTGGCTAACGTAGCAGCGCCGCAGGCTAAAAAATGAATAAAAAGTCAAATTTTGCGCAACGAATTTTCGACAACTCGAGAGATAGGGGAAACGGAGAGACGCAGACTTACAAGGGAAGTGCACGACCGGCCCACGAGAAATCGACACGAGACATAGTGGATCTGATAGAATCGGACACGGGGATTCCGAATCTGTAATCAGAATTTGCTAAATAAAACGGAGACAAAAGTTATGAAGCTTCAAAGTTGGCAAAATCGCCCAAAATCGGACTTTTATGGGCCTGTAAAGGCCTAGGGAATGGAAATTTGCCACAACCCATTAGTGCATCTTGTTCAGCAGAAAAAGCGCTTTTGAATGAGCTATCTTACTTCAAGTTTACCATGATTTCGCGAAAATCTCTTCTATGAACTTGACAGGCCATACCCATGCCCGTGAATCCAAAAAAACCTTTTTCAGTGAATTGTTTGCAAATGCTACTTATTACAGCTCATTCGAAAGCGCTTTTTCTGCTGAACAAGCTGCACTAATTCTTTTCTCCTCAATTCCGTTCCACCGGTTTTTACGGGCCCTTAAAGGTACGGTTTTTGGCGATTTTACCAACTTTGAAGCTTCATAACTTTTTTCTCCGTTTTATTTAGCAAATTCTGATTACAGATTCGGAATCCCCGTATCCGATTCTATCAGATCCACTATGTCTCGTGTCGATTTCTCGTGGGCCGGTCGTGCACTTCCCTTGTTAGTTTGCCGTTGCCGAAAATTCGTTCCCATGGAGTCGCGCAAAATTCATGGTCCCGGACCGTCGGTAAATGACCGTATGACCGTGCATTGGTGTGTTTAGTTTTTCGCGTTTTTGCCAATATATCGACTTGCGGGTGGCATTTTCCCAATTTCATTTGAAAGATGGGCCACATTTCGACTAATTCCAACGTTTTAAGTGCTGAAATGAAAGCTTCAAATGGAACTCGGCTATGTTTTGTGTTTAGTTGTGCAGGACTGGGGTCCATCTGTCATGTCAAAAATTTACAGCTACCATTCCCCCGTTGGAAGGGGGCCCCTTTAGGCGTCGAAAACTGTAGATTTGTGCTATTTGCAAACGTGTTTCCTATGTGTAAAATGTAATTGTGCCGTTAAAATTTTTGCTAGAATTATATTATACTATTTAATCCTGTTCATTCGCGTATACCTACTAATCTGGATCCCCTACAAGCTCACGTTAAAAATCCTATATCTTGCTTCGCTATCGTAAAATTTGTTGTGGGACCCGGTGTCTCGGTATAACATCGAGCCATCGACAATTATAGCCAGCCTTCTTAAATCTGGACCACACAACTTACCCAGGAACCCGATACCTTTCCGACGAATTCTAGTCTGCCAATCTGCACATCTCGAGCGCAATTGAGATGTGCGTATCAAACAGTCATTTCTGTCTGCAATCTCCATAAAAATGTCTCGGAATTGAATCTGAAATTGAAATCAACTATAATAAAAAAGTTCAGGTGTCCGTCGTCTGTCCGTCTGAAGCCGAATTCAACTCGAAGGGGAAAGGAGCTTAGAGCTTAGGTCTCTTCGAATTCGGATAGAGCGTGCTCAGAAACCCGCAAACTGATCAATACAAAAAATTTTTCGTTTACATTATTAAAATTAACTTTGAAAGTGGCGCCTTAATAAAACGAGTTGGGAGCCCCTCTCCCCGCAGGCCACGCCCCCTTTCCCCTTCCCCTTTCACTAGGCCCCTTCCCGCGCCCAGATCGCTTTTTTAAGTTACTTTAACACTTTTTACTACTTTTTATTTATGTTAATTCATTATTTAAAGCATTTAAAGTATCTGAAGCCATCAGGAAGGGATTTAGGTAGTTATTGAAGGGGATTTCGGCTAGGGGAGGTATCTCAAGCCATCAGGAAGGTATCGAAGTAGTTTAGGTATCTAAGTTTCTGCAGGGGGTTGGCTATAGGGGGTTTTTGAAGCGATCAGCGCGGGTATTGATGTGGATAGAGATGTAATGTGGTGGTGTAGAATATGGAGGGTAGCCCGAAGGCCAGCCGATTACGGTCGCGAAGCGGCTGTAATCGGCGGGTACATAAGATAGACCAGCCGATTACAGCCGCTTCGCGACCGTATATAGGTATACTATATATAAATTTCTAATGTCCGTCTGCGGACATTAGGGGGAGGGCCAGCGCTCAGCGCTGGTAATTTCTAATGTCCGTCCGTCCGTCCGACCGGGAATTCAGACAAATTTTGCGTTGAAATTTCAAATTCGAATTCAATCATTCAAATTGGTGGCGGGGAGAGGGACAGTGGTGAACCCCCGCCTAGCGGGGTCAGCGCTGGTCCCTATATAAAACTACTTAGCGACCTTCCTGATGGCTTTCGATACCTCCCATAGCCGAAATCCACCTTAAAGGGCTGGAGAAAGATGGAATTGCTGAAAGCGCAAAGAGGGTCGCACCGGAGGGGGGTCGAACCAGGGATGGTCCGCCCCGCAGTCCGATGCGTTAGCCAGTACACCAAAGAGTCGAGTGGAGAGGGGCGGCGGAGGGCCCCCACCTACCCTAGGGCGGTTCGCCACCTGCACAAGAACTGCCATTAGAAATAAAGCAATTTCATGGCGATAATAGCTAAAAAATGTTGTAAAAAACCTAGCTAAAGGATAGCAACGTACTTTGCAACTTTCTAGAGGTGTTTTGCTGTCTATGCGCCTCTTTTTCAGCCAAAACAGTGTCCCAAAACCCCGAATCGCCCAGAACTTGGCCGCCTGCTATCCAATCCAGCTCAAATTTTTACGATCGATGCGTATCACCAAGTCCTTGGTTTCAGGAAATTTTTAGTTGAAAACTTTGCTAAATGAAAAAGTTATAGCCAATAAACTGGTTTCTTCAAACGCGAGAGGGGTTTTGGGGCGCTTACGCGAGGGAAAGCGTCGATGGTAGCGCCGCGGCGGTCCGTCACCCCGACGGACGCCGGCCCATCTTTCTCCAGCCCTTTAAAAACTACTGAAAGACCTCTGCTATAGCCAAAATATGCACCATCCTGTGAAAAGCAAAAAAAGTACTAATATAAGTATTAAAAATAAAATAATATATAGAAAGAAAAAAAACAGGCAGTGGAAGCAAAAAAAAAGTGGAAGCGGGCGGGGACATGGCGGCGTGGCCTGCCGGGAGAGGGCCCCCACTCGTTTCATTAAAGGGGCACCGAAATTTGGTCCACGGCCCCCCGCGTTGATTCCTGGTGTTGGAGGATCACATAACTAATCCGAATCCCTAATTAGCATTATATGTATATTAATCTATTTCCGGTTCGGTGTTCCCCCATTTCGTTTTCTCCCCCTCATTTGTCTTGTTTTGTTCCCACACCGATTGGTTGTCCCTGGAATAAACCTACTGCAAACGTCCTCCACCCACGACTACAACATTGGCGAGCAAGGATTCGACTACGAAGAACATGGCTGACGAGGAGATGCGCGAGCTGATGAAGCAGATGACGGAGATGATGCGAGCTGGGCAGGAGCGTGAGGCGAAGATGGCTGCCGAGATCGAAGCGATCCGCGCTTCAACCCGAGCACAGCGAAGAGAGCGAGGGTAAGTCCACGCCCTTGGCGGTACCCTTCCAAGCCCGGATCGGCCTCTGGATGCGGTTGAGCTGAGTGCCATTGCATCACGTCTCATTCGTTTCGACTATGACCCCGGCGAAGGGCATACGTTCGAAAAGTGGCTCGAGCGTTTTAATAACCTCGTGTCCACAGAGCCCCGCATCTCTGAAGATAACAAGAAGCATCTTGTTCTCAGCATGCTCGATGCAAAGGCCTACGGTCTCCTCGCGGATCACGCCAGACCAGCGGAGCTGTCTGCGGTGACCTATCCCGACATCGTCAAGGCGTTGACAGAGATGTTCGGTGAGAAAATGTCGACGTTCAGTCGACGTTTTCTGGCATTCCGTGTGGCTAAGGAAGCCGAAGAGGATATGCATTCCTATGCAGCCCGAGTCAACAAGCTGTATGAACTGGGTCGTGTGAAGGAAATGAACGAGAACGAGACGAAATGTCTGTTGTTCGTTGCAGGACTCTCCGATCAGGCGCATCGGGAGATTCGCAAGAGACTGATACACATTCCCGAGTCGAAGAATGGTGTAAAGTTGAGCGATTTGCTTCGCGAATGCGACAAGCAAACCTGCCTGAATTTGGATGTGGTGGTTGAGCAGCAAGCCAACGTGAACCGAGTCCAGCAACAACAGTCCGGATTCCGAAAGACTTGGAACCGGGAGCGTGAGCATGCCTCTAGCAAGGGTGGCTCTGTGCAACCGTACCCCAATGATCGGCCCCGGCGGGACAAGCGGAACGACAAGCGTCACCGCTGTGGGAAGCCTGGACATTGGTCCAGGAGGTCGAGCAGACCAAGGGAATAATCGCGGTGCGAATTTTTCGAAGCATTCGAAAAATCCCGAAGCCAAAGATTGGAAATCGAAGGTGAACATGGTGGTCCAAATCAATGCCGTCGATTCGAGCTCGAAAAGACTCGAAGTGTCCACGGTGGCATCCGATTCATCACAGCTGGAACCGGTGCGCGCACCATCATTGATGAAGCTTTTGGCGCCTGGATTGGCTACCACCTAAACAACTACGGCGCAACGGTGGTCCAATTGGGTGCGGCGCCTTCGACACCAATTTCAAGTGAAGGGTATTGTCGGCAGGCAAGTGCTTCGCCGAAGGACATGATGGGGTTTGTTGATTACTGCCCCCCTTTTCGATGAGATGTGTGAGAGGTCGCACTGAGAGAAGTCCAAACTCGAGCAAGAGTTAGTCCAGAAGTACCCAAGTGTCTTCAAAGATGGACTGGGCTTGTGTACAATGGCTAAAGCTGAACTTCAGCTAAAGCCGGATGCACAGCCAGTTTTTCTACCGTTCCGGCGGGTCGCCTATTCAATGGAAGCTGCCATTGAAAAAGAAATCGATCGACTTGTTGAGTTGACGGTGCTGAAACCGGTCACCTACAGTCAATGGGCGGCACCCGTCGTACCCGTCAAGAAGAAAGACGGTACAATGAGGCTTTGTGGTGACTCTCTACCGGCCGAACGAGGCGTTGGAAGATTTCCATCATCCTCTTCCCACTGCCGATGATATCTTCAGCAAGCTGAACGGTGGACAAGTCTTCTCGCAGATTGACTTGAAGGATGCGTACCTGCAAATTGAGGTTGAGGCTGGTAGCCAAGAGTACCTGACAATCCACACTCACAAGGGCTTATTCCAATATCAAAGGCTGATATTCGGAGTCAAGACGGCACCCGGAATATTCCAGAAGATTGTGGATAACTTGATCGCAGGCCTGACGGGACCGCTGCCTACCTGGATGATTGCTGATCACCGGCCGGAACCAGGAGGAGCACGACGACAGGGTCCGTCGCTTGTTTGAGCGAATCCAAGGGTTTGGATTGCGTGTCAAAATGGAAAAGTGCTCGTTCGGCCAGTCTTCGGTGAAGTATCTTGGCTTCATTCTCGATGCCCAAGGCCGGAGGCCGGATGGCCAACGCACGGCACGATAGCAAGTATGCCATCTCCTACCTGCCTCAAGGAAGTTGAGAGCTTCTTGGGCATGGTATCGTTCTACCAGTCCTTCATTCCTCGTATGCGGCAGATGCGCGCCCCGTTGGACGAGTTGAAGAAGAAGGACACCAAGTTTGTCTGGCATGAGGGGCTGCGAAAAAGGCTTTCCAGTCGCTCAAGGAGATAGTAATCTCTGATCTCTTGCTCTGCCACTATGACGCCAAGCTACCCATCGTCGTCGCCGCTGGTGCCAGTGAGCAGGGTCTTGGGGCGGTCATCACACACAGATTGCGGATGGGTCCGGAGAAGGCCATCGCGCATGCCAGCAGGGCATTGACTGTAGCAGAGAAGAATTACAGCCAGATCGAAAAAGAAGGCTTGGCCATCATTTTCGCGATTCGGCGCCCATCGATCACCTTATTTTTTGCACATACATGTATGCTTTTTTCTTTGTTTTTTTATGCTATGGGGCGGCGTTTCAGTGTTGCTGATGGACCAAAACCACCTCTTTTACCCATCTACGGGTCCGAAAAAGGCATTCCGCAGCACACCGCAAATCGATTACAACGGTGGTGCTTGTTGTTGGTTTCTTCTACGATTCTCTCCATCGAATATCGTAACACGACCAAGTTCGGTCAAGCGGATGCACTTTCCCGTCTGATTCCGCCGAGAGCTGAACCTGACGAAGACGTCGTTATTTCGCAGATAGAAATCGATGTGTCGGCAGTTTTCGAGGAGAAACTCAGCCGAGTTCCAATTTCGCACAAGGAGATTGCATCTCAAATGGAGCAGGACTATGTCCTTGGCTCGGTGATTGACTACAGGGTGTGCAAAAAAAAAAAGCCCACAGTTTGGGTCGAAATAACTCGCGAACGGTAGAGAATCGAAGGTACGTTACCATGCCAGAATGCTTAAATATGCTGGGCATGAAGATTTAACACAACTTGATTTTTTCGATTTTTGAGTACGAAACTTTACTAATGACGTTGGTTATGACGACCGAAAATTGTGCGTTCTTGAACGGGAGGTGGGATAATTCTGATTTTTTGGCTAAAAATAGTATGAATTTGTAGGAAAATGTAATGGCAAAATCTTAGAATTTATCGAGGTCAATTTCATTTTTTAAAAGCAAAACAATTTTCGCGAGTTTTCGTTATTTTTGTTCTTTGAGTCATAACTCGCTTATAACTCGCTGCCCATGGCTAATATTTTGCCAGTGACCTATCCAAATATTAGCTCGGATTCCACACCATATTCCACCACAATCTATGGTATCTTTGTATTGCTTGCTAAAACGTGCCCCAGCGGGGTACTGTAGGTTTCGTTTTTTCCCGCCTTTCTCGGGACCCCTAGCTTCGATTCGGCTAAAATTTTCTGGGTTGTTAGGCAATAGAGTAGGGGCACCTTCACTGCCACATACGAGAGCGTACACTACCCACAAACTTTCTTGAAAAAAGCCTAAAACTGATTTTTAATTCCGCCACAGAATCTTGTAAATTTTTTGGTCAGTTGTACCATAAACCGCTACTATTAGTTTTACGAAAGGATCGAAGCGATTCCATGGCAAAAACACCCACGAAAATCGCGAATTCGGTTTTCTACAAGTAACCCCCGTGGGGCGCGTTTTAGCATGCCATCACATAATTCCATAAAGTGACGATTTTTCAATTCGAGGACCACTAGAGTTGATTGTAAGTAACCTGTGAAAAATTACTGATTTTGGGTGGAACAAGACCAGGAGAGCGATTTTGGGTCCGAATGACAAGATGGAATTTTCGAATTTTTAAAAATAAAAAACCAGCTGGGTCTTATGGATACGATTATAGTTTTGATATTATTATCTACGCCCGTAAAATTTGGGGGCAATCTGATTCATGATCATGGTGACTTTTAGCCCAAAATCGAAGATCACCCTATTCCGAAATCGAAATTTAGAAATTTTCTTAAAAATTTTTGCGACGTGAAATTGCTTATGATCTTTGCATAGTTTTATTCAACTGATGGCAACTGAATTAATGCTCAAAATATCCCTACGACTACACCTTCCAAAATTTTTTACGCAACCTCCAAATCGGTTTATTTCGGGGTTTTGATGAATTTTCTTGGCGCCAATGGCTGGTTACAAAAATTCATGAATGAGGAGTTTAGGATGCGCTATTTAAATCATATCAGATAAAAATAAAGCGATAATTTTCACAGCGCGACTAAATTTTATAAAATGGTGGCAAGATTCGAAAAAAGCACGAACCAACCGTTTTCCGAGGCCTAAAAAGATACCCCTTCCAAAGGGTACGGTAGCCCGAAACTTTGTAGTAGATGATAGATAAACACCAGTATTACATAGTTAAGCAAAGAAAATAGCTGAGTCCCTTTGGCAATTTAAAAATATTTTTCTAAAGTCCAGTTTCTGGGGACCTCGGAAAATCCATGACCAGGGGGGTCGTTCGCGAAAAACTCGAAAATTCATCGATTTCCAAAAATTCTTTAATATAGTTTATGCCATTGTGTGTCAAGCCTTCTTAGGTATTCCACAACAACTGATTTTGAGGTTTTCGCCATAGGTTTTCCAATATTAAATTTACGAAATTTTCCCTTATACAAAATTTCATTCTTCTATAACTTCTTCAACCAGACCCTCAAAAATCTTAAATTTTGTGGGTATATATATGCTAGCCTATATTAACTACTTAATAAAAATTAGATGCCAGCCACCACAGGGAAACTGAGAAAATACAAACGAAGTTTCCCGAACGCACAGTTTTCGGGTGTCATTTGTATTGATACGTCGCCAAAATCCGAAAAATCAAGCTTGTGTTAAATCTTCCTTGCCCAGCATATTTAAGCATTCTGGCATGGTAACGTACCTTCGATTCTCTACCGTTCGCGAGTTATTTCGACCTGCAAACTGTGGGCTTTTTTTTGCACACCCTGTATCTGAAAAGTGGCACTTTCCCCAGATTGTTTGCCAGGATCGGCATTGCATGCCTTCAAGAGCATGGCGTCCAATTTGTCAATTCACCGAATTGCCTGTTTCCTGGAAGGAACGTGTTGTCGTCCCGAAACGGCTTCAAGCACGTGTCCTGGAAGATGCTCCACGAAGGTCATCCTGGCCAGACCAGAATGAAACTACTTGCGAAGCAGTACGTCTATTGGATCGGCATGGATGCAGACATCGACCGCACCGTCAAAGGATGCGAAGGCTGTCGAAAGCCCAGAAGATGTCTACCAAGTGTGAACTGACCCTCGTGGCCTGCACCCAATCGTCC
This sequence comes from Mesorhabditis spiculigera, assembly GCA_958295435.1. Taxonomy (NCBI): domain Eukaryota; kingdom Metazoa; phylum Nematoda; class Chromadorea; order Rhabditida; family Rhabditidae; genus Mesorhabditis; species Mesorhabditis spiculigera. The sequence goes on from CATQJA010001574.1 coordinate 27,808, forward strand.
CATGAAGGGCGCGTGCACATCGACTACGCCGGCCCCATCGATGGAAGGATGTACCTGTGGTCGTCGTGGATGCCTTCTCTCGTTGGCCGGAGATCCACGTTTGTAAGGTGGCAACCAGCCGTACGACGATTGCCCAGTTGCGAGATATTTTCGCCAGGTTCGGAGATCCTGGAAACGCTCGTTTCGGATAACGGGACACAGTTCGGCTTCGAAGGAGTTCGAAGAGTTCTGCAAGGAGCACGGCATCAAACACATGCGCACGCCACCGTTCCCCCTCAATCCAACGGGGTCTGGCTGAACGTTCGTTGATACCTTCCAAGCGAGCCCTCAGCAAGGCTCCGGGTTCGGCGAACTCGGAAACGTTGCAAATCTTTTTGCGAACGTACAGAGCCACTCCTTGCCCCTCTTCACCGCAACAGTTATCTCCGGCGGAGATGTTCATCGGGGAGAAAAACTTCGTTACTCCGATTGCGCGTTGGCTCTTCCATCGAGCAACGGCACTATCCAAGTCGTTCTTCAAAAGGAGGAAGACGACGATGGTAGAACAGTTCAACCGACGACACGGTGCTCGCAAACACTCGTTCGGAATCGACACCACGGTCTGGGTTCGGGACTACCGAAAACCGAACAAACCCGCTTGGGTCGAGGGACGGATTTGCAAACCTCTTGGAAAGTCGCTGTATGAAGTCGAGCTTTCATCGGGAGAACTGTGGCGCCGGCACATCAACCAACTGCGCCCCCTCGATATGTCCGAGATGCTCTTCACGACATACTGGAAGAGTTCGAGCTTCCCAGTGCTGACGCCGATGCTCCAGCTGCCGAGCCCGTGCCTCCTGTTCACCATCACCCCGCTATTCCAGCTACGCAAGGACAAGCTCGTCCAGGACAAGAGCAAGCTGCTCAGTCCCGCAAGACCCGCCTCGACAAGTTGCAAGAACTTGGCCCGGTGCTGGATGGAAAACGACAGCGCAAGAAGACTGTCCGCTTTCAAATCTGATGTGCCCTGATTCGACCACTTCTCGACCACCTCAAGCTCAACTCGTCCAAGTCCAGCCGCCCACAAGCGCTCATCTTTTTGAAGGAGGGAGATGTTGGAGGATCACATAACTAATCCGAATCCCTAATTAGCATTATATGTATATTAATCTATTTCCGGTTCGGTGTTCCCATTTCGTTTCTCCCCCCTCATTTGTCTTGTTTTGTTCCCACACCGATTGGTTGTCCCTGGAATAAACCTACTGCAAACGTCCTCCACCCACGACTACAACACCTGGCAAGTAGCCAGACACCGCCGCAACGCGACCGCGCCGACCGCGCACTTAAAAAGCCTATTAGCCCCGAGAACTTTTCCGTTTTACTCAAATATTTTAAGCTTTTACGCAATGAAATCACTTTTCTGGTACTTCTCGGCAGGAACCCCTTAGTTTTTGACCAGTAGGTTCATTCCCACTACGCACGAATTTTGACTTCCGAGCCCCTCTAAGGCTCCACTTTCAAAGTTAAATTTAATCATTTAAACGAAAAAATTGGCATAATTTGTTTATCATTTTGGGGGTGTCTGACCGCGCTCTATCCGAATCCGAAGAGAAATAAGCTCTAACTCCTTTCCCCTGCGACGGCTTCACATGGACAGACAGAGACCACAGCAAAATTGTTATAGTTGATGATTGAACAGCAGCAAATTGAGCAGATAAGCGGAAAAACAAACTTAGGCATCAACGCTAAAACGCCCCCTGCTAACAAACAGTCCAGTACCGAAAAGTTCGGATCTGCCCCCCTCCCCCCCCCCTCGGTAATACTAAAGAACGCAACTTTATTATTTTTATGTATTCTTTTAAACAATGCATTTTCGACGATTAGAAATTTGTTGCCTATGAGACTCAAAGCATCCAGATTGTCATTGACTCGAAAAGTGTTGAATGGCAGAAGAGACCTGGTTATTGGATAATTCCTTCATCATCATCATCATCATCATCATGATCGTAGAAGCTTGTCTCAGTCCTTATATGTATGTTCGTTTGTTTGGGAAGTAACCATCGACGATTCACTTCAGCCCTGCAAACCAAATATCTTTTGCCATTAAAAATTATAACCAAAACCCCTGCCGGCCTCGAATGGGATGATGGTTATAGGTACTAATAAGTAATGGGTTTTTAGTGATCTACGAGTTTCGAAATCGGATATTATGCAGAATTTTACGCTTTTCACGTTTTGCAAACACTGTTGTCGATGATTTTGAAGGCAATATGACGACGTCTTTTAGGCAAAAAAAGGTCGAAATGGCCCATTTACCCTCACCAAGAGCACTCACAAGAGAACGTTTTTAGAGGCAAGTCCTGGCTCATTCGAAAGCGCTTGAAAACCCGAGCAAGATGCCGTTTCAAGTCCGCGAATCGATGGTGGTTGATTGTTAATCATGGAATTAAAGAATCAGCAGAAATTGGCGAGTTCCTTCGCGCAGAGGGGAGCAGCTGGGGGTAATATCTTAGTTTTTCCGGTAATTAGTAAAGTACAATGTTAGGTGAGCAACTACGCAGTGAAACGTTTGCGTAGGCGTTTTTCATTACTGCATCAAAGTGTCCATAAAAATTTTCATAGTATTTTCTCACCAATTTGATCGTAACGAACGCTCTATGATACATTTTTTGCCAGCAGCGCTGTGTTAGCCGCGATTTTGGGGTGTTGAAAAGTGACGACCGGTCGCCAAAATTTTGCCCCCCCTTCTACGCGCCTGATCACTGCGGACCGCTAGAGGGGGTCTTTTTTTGGGGACAGCCTGTATTCAATCACACCGTGTCCACGTCCCTGGCATCAATTTGGCCTTCCCGTGGGTGCCACGACATTTGCGGCCCGACCATTTGCGGCCCAAACAATTGCGGCCCAAAGCTGTAGGTAATCACACGACTGAAGCTTTTAACCGTCCGGAAGGCTAGTTTTCTAAACGGAGTTTGATCGCTTGTACCCTGATCTTGACCTAAAAATAAGGCTTCGTGCCACCCGGGCCCTAGTCGCTTCGGATGGGTGCGAGCTCATATAGGGTTTCGAAATCGGGGTGCCCGAGGCACGCGTAGCGGCCAGGCGCCCCGATTTCGAAAGAGTGGAGCGGCAGCCCATCCGAAGCGACGGCCCGCCTTGCCTGACAATGCTTTAGACTCTTACTAACCTTCTTTTTAATTTTATATTGGGGGAAAACGAGCTTAATAGGACGGGCCGCAAATGTCGGGCGCAAGTGACGGGCCGCATCTGTCGGGCCGCAAATGTCGGGGAGCCTTCCCGTGGGTGTGGCGGAATTGCCGACTGTCCCATGATCAGAATTGTATTTAACAGGCGTCAGCGACCTTTTTACGGCTTTTAAAACCGTTTGATGCTTAAAATTAATCCTACTATATATAAAAAATAGTGTTTGTGTGTGTGTATTTGCATGCACTTCCGTTTGGATGTTCCGCACCTACTGCCTCAGGGAAGCATTTTTTCGGTAGAGAAGAAACGGCAATAGGTAAAGAAGGGGCAGGATTCGACTGCACGCACATAAAAATTTTTGATGAAAAATTGTGATTTTCGCTATTAAAAATGGGTTTTTTTAAAATATCCGCCACCCTCTTTGTTAGGAGGAAATTAGCATACATCGGAAGTGGAGCTAGCTTATAAAAAGGGAGGGAGGGCGTGGTTTTCATTTTTTGGTGGGGGTTTTTCGGCAAGAATTATGCAAACTCAGCACTTTCACAGGGCTAGACGGGGCCAGAGTTAAAAAGCCGCGAAGCGGTTTTTCAACCCTCGTTTATTAATAATTATAGTCATAAATATGTATAATGATTAATACTTGAAACAAATTTAGAAATGCCTGAACAAGGAGGAGAAGAAGGGGATATACAGGGTGTCCCAATAAAAAAGGTCACGCTGGCATTTTGCTATTTCAAATCGGATCGACTTGAAATTTTGAACAGCGGTGCGGAAGGGAATTTAAAATGTTCACAGAAACTTTCAGCCCGATCGGTACAGTAGTTTTCGAGTTATTGTAAAAATACTGTTTTTCCCCACACTTTAGCTTCATTTTTTCGGCTATCGTTTTGGACTTTGCATCAATTAACATAAATTTCCGGCTCTAAAACCCTTATTCTTCTCAACATCGGCGTCGTTAGCCCTTGTAAAAAAATACTTAAATAGCCTATTTTCGACCCGAATTTTGCGAAATAAAAAAATGCCTAGGATAAGAAAGGGTCGGCGCTTCATTTTCTCCATACATTCCAGGGCTCAATTCCGGCGGAATCCAGGTGAAAAACGTAAAATAAAGTTTATTTTTTGCTATAGCTCGAAAACTAGTGTACCGATCGGGCTGAAAGTTTCTGTGAACATTTTGAATTCCCTTCCGCACTACTGTGCAAAATTTCAAGTCAATCGGATTCGAAATAGCAAAATGCCAGCGTGACCTTTTTTATTGGGACACCCTGTATGGAGGTGGATGATCTCTCTGAAGTACAGACTTTTCGACCAATTCCATGAATGCATCTTTGGAAGAAAAAGAAGAAGAACAACAACAACAACAAGAAGTCCAGAAAACAGATCAACAACAAGAGCACCAAGAATTCTTCTGTCTCGATTCCCAATTCGACATCTTCCCCCTCATCTCCTTTCTACCGTCGTCGATCAATTATCCATCGAACAATTACTCCTATTACATCGTGTCAACAGAAAATTCAGGTATTACTGGTTCTTCCAATCAATGGGGGGGGGGCGACAAAGCGATCAGAATTTTAGCCGCTTTTTCGAAAACAGTTTACTTTTTTGGGTAAAAATTCAGTCTGCAAAATCGCAAAAAAACCGAAATTTTTTGAAATATGTTGTTTGAGTTTCATCAATCAAATCGACTAAAAGCTGCATAAAAATACGATATACCGTATTTCATCTAATATAATACTGAGCGTATATTTTTTATCACCCGGGGATGGGGTTGTATTAAACGCAGGGATAGATTTTTCGCGATTTTGGGCAATTACAACGATTTCTTGCATGCCAAAGTAATAACTAACAAGGAATACGGAACTAAGTTTAACCGCAACATTTTTGGCGTTTTTTTACTCCTTAAAGGTACACTAAAGTCGTCGTTGGTCGTCCGCAGGATAGCAAACAGGGTTACGGTAGGCGCTCGCCGCGGAGCAAAACCGAACCATGACTGCCAGCTCGGGGCAGCGCCTTGGACCACTAGGCCAAGGGAGAGACGGGAACGGGGGAAGGGGAGAGGCGATAAGAAGGGGCTGGGTCCGCTGCGGCAGAGAGCCCAAATTTTCTACCACGACCGAACTTTTTGAACGAGATTTTAGTGTACCTTTAAAGGCTGCATGAGAAAAATATAGTATATTGGAGGTGGCGCTATATCGGAGAACACGGTATTGTGAACAGGCATAGGCGGACCAAACCGCAATTTTTAAAATACACCCGGTGCTACCCGGTACTCTACCCGGTACACCCGGTACATCCGCTTGCGTAGCTGCCCATAGTGCCTACGCAAACGTTTCACTGCGTAGTTGCTCACCTAACATTGTACTTTACTAATTACCGGAAAAACTAAGATATTACCCCCCCAGCTGCTCCCTCTGCGCGAAGGAACTCACGCCAATTTCTGCTGATTCTTTAATTCCATGATTAACAATCAACCACCATCGATTCGCGGACTTGAAACGGCATCTTGCTCGGGTTTTCAAGCGCTTTCGAATGAGCCAGGACTTGCCTCTAAAAACGTTCTCTTGTGAGTGCTCTTGGTGAGGGTAAATGGGCCATTTCGACCTTTTTTTGCCTAAAAGACGTCGTCATATTGCCTTCAAAATCATCGACAACAGTGTTTGCAAAACGTGAAAAGCGTAAAATTCTGCATAATATCCGATTTCGAAACTCGTAGATCACTAAAAAACCCATTACTTGTTAGTACCTATAACCATCATCCCATTCGAGCCGGCAGGGGTTTTGGTTATAATTTTTAACGGCAAAAGATATTTGGTTTTGCAGGGCTGAAGTGAATCGTCGATGGTTACTTCCCAAACAAACGAACATACATATAAGGACTGAGACAAGCTTCTACGATCATGATGATGATGATGATGATGATGAAGGGAATTCATCCAATAACCAGGTCTCTTTCTGCCATTCAACACTTTTCGAGTCAATGACAATCTGGATGCTTTGAGTCTCATAGGCAACAAATTTCTAATCGTCGAAAATGCATTGTTTAAAAGAATGGTTCTTTAGGATTCCCGGGGGGGGAAAGTATTCCCGGGGAAACCAATTTTTTTCCTGGTGGTCCCGGTTGACCTAGTAATCAAATATAAAGTGTTTTCGAATTGTTTTTAGTAAGTTTTAACTATATTTAAAGCAGAATAACTTTCAGAAAAATTTAGAAAAATGTTTGAAAAAGTCGAAAATTTGGTCATTTTGGGTCTATTTTTCGACCTAATTTTTAATTTTTTACATTTTTTTTGGTTAAAATGTGTGTAGTTTTTATGCACAGGAATAGTTAAAAACAATTTAGAAACGCATCCGCAATTTATACAAAAATCTAGGCTTTCGCCGTAAAAAATTTGGTTTCCCCCCCCGGGAATACTTTCCCCCCCCGGGAATCCTAAAGAACCAAAAGAATACATAAAAATAATAAAGTTGCGTTCTTTAGTATTACCGAGGGGGGGGGGAGGGGGGCTGATCCGAACTTTTCGGTACTGGACTGTTTGTTAGCAGGGGGCGTTTTAGCGTTGATGCCTAAGTTTGTTTTTCCGCTTATCTGCTCAATTTGCTGCTGTTCAATCATCAACTATAACAATTTTGCTGTGGTCTCTGTCTGTCCATGTGAAGCCGTCGCAGGGGAAAGGAGTTAGAGCTTATTTCTCTTCGGATTCGGATAGAGCGCGGTCAGACACCCCCAAAATGATAAACAAATTATGCCAATTTTTTCGTTTAAATGATTAAATTTAACTTTGAAAGTGGAGCCTTAGAGGGGCTCGGAAGTCAAAATTCGTGCGTAGTGGGAATGAACCTACTGGTCAAAACTAAGGGTTCCTGCCGAGGAAGTACCAGAAAAGTGATTTCATTGCGTAAAAGCTTAAAATATTTGAGTAAAACGGAAAAGTTCTCGGGGCTAATAGGCTTTTTAAGTGCGCGGTCGGCGCGGTCGCGTTGCGGCGGTGTCTGGCTACTTGCCAGGTGTTGTAGTCGTGGGTGGAGGACGTTTGCAGTAGGTTTATTCCAGGGACAACCAATCGGTGTGGGAACAAAACAAGACAAATGAGGGGGAGAAAACGAAATGGGGGAACACCGAACCGGAAATAGATTAATATACATATAATGCTAATTAGGGATTCGGATTAGTTATGTGATCCTCCAACATCTCCCTCCTTCAAAAAGATGAGCGCTTGTGGGCGGCTGGACTTGGACGAGTTGAGCTTGAGGTGGTCGATAAGTGGTCGAATCAGGGCACATCAGATTTGAAAGCGGACAGTCTTCTTGCGCTGTCGTTTTCCATCCAGCACCGGGCCAAGTTCTTGCAACTTGTCGAGGCGGGTCTTGCGGGACTGAGCAGCTTGCTCTTGTCCTGGACGAGCTTGTCCTTGCGTAGCTGGAATAGCGGGGTGATGGTGAACAGGAGGCACGGGCTCGGCAGCTGGAGCATCGGCGTCAGCACTGGGAAGCTCGAACTCTTCCAGTATGTCATGAAGAGCATCTCGGACATATCGAGGGCGCAGTTGGTTGATGTGCCGGCGCCACAGTTCTCCCGATGAAAGCTCAACTTCATACAGCGACTTTCCAAGAGGTTTGCAAATCCGTCCTCGACCCAAGCGGGTTTGTTCGGTTTTCGGTAGTCCCGAACCCAGACCGTGGTGTCGATTCCGGAACGAGCGTTTGCGAGCACCGTGTCGTCGGTTGAACTGTTCTACCATCGTCGTCTTCCCCCTCCTTTTGAAGAACGACTTGGATATTGCCGTTGCTCGATGGAAGAGCCAAACGCGCAATCGGAGTAACAAGTTTTCTCCCGATGAACATCTCCGCCGGAGATAACTGTTGCGGTGAAGAGGGGCAAGGAGTGGCCTGCACGTTCGCAAAAAGATTTGCAACGTTTCCGAGTTCGCCGAACTTGGAGCCTTGCTGAGGGCTCGCTTGAAGGTATCAACGGAAACGTTCAGCCAGACCGTTCGATTGAGGGTGGAACGGTGGCGTGCGCATGTGTTTGATGCCGTGCTCCTTGCAGAACTCTTCGAACTCCTTCGAAGTGAACTGTGTCCCGTTATCCGAAACGAGCGTTTCAGGATCTCCAAACCTGGCGAAAATATCTCGCAACTGGGCAATCGTCGTACGGCTGGTTGCCACCTTACAATCGTGGATCTCCGGCCAACGAGAGAAGGCATCCACGACGACCAGGTACATCCTTCCATCGATGGGGCCGGCGTAGTCGATGTGCACGCGCTCCATGGGACGATTGGGTGCAGGCCACGGGGTCAGTTCACACTTGGTAGACATCTTCTGGGCTTTCTGACAGCCTTCGCATCCTTTGACGGTGCGGTCGATGTCTGCATCCATGCCGATCCAATAGACGTACTGCTTCGCAAGTAGTTTCATTCTGGTCTGGCCAGGATGACCTTCGTGGAGCATCTTCAGGACACGTGCTTGAAGCCGTTTCGGGACGACAACACGTTCCTTCAGAAACAGGCAATTTCGGTGAACTGACAAATTGGACGCCATGCTCTTGAAGGCGTACAATGCCGATCCTGGCAAACAATCTGGGAAAGTGCCACTTTTCAGATACAGGGTGTGCAAAAAAAAAGCCCACAGTTTGGGTCGAAATAACTCGCGAACGGTAGAGAATCGAAGGTACGTTACCATGCCAGAATGCTTAAATATGCTGGGCATGAAGATTTAACACAACTTGATTTTTTCGATTTTTGGCGACGTATCAATACAAATGACACCCGAAAACTGTGCGTTCGGGGAAACTTCGTTTTGTATTTTTCTCAGTTTCCTGTGGTGGCTGGCATCTAATTTTTATTAAGTAAGTTAATATAGGCAGCATATATATACCTACAAAATTTAAGAATTTTTGAGGGTCTGGTTGAAAAGTTATAGAAGAATGAAATTTTGTATGGGAAAATTTCGTAAATTTTTAATATTGGAAAAACCTATGGCGAAAACCTCAAAATCAGTTGTTGTGGAATACCTACAGGCTTGACACAATCGCATAAACATATTAAAGAATTTTTGGAAATCGATGAATTTTCGAGTTTTTCAACGACCCCCTGGTCATGGATTTTTCGAGGTCACGAAACTGAACTTTAGAAAAATATTTTTAAATTGCCAAAGGGGACTCAGCTATTTTCTTTGCTTAACTATGTAATACTGGTGTTTATCTATCATCTACAAAGTTTCGGGCTACCGTACCCCTTTGGAAGGGCATCTTTTAGGGCCTCGAAAACCGTTGGTTCGTGCTTTTTTCCGAATCTTGCCACCATTTTATAAAATTTAGTCGCGCTGTGAAAATTATCGTTTTATTTTTATCTGATATAATTTAAATAGCGCATCCTAAACCCTCATTCATGAATTTTTTTAACCAGCCGTTGGCGCCAAGAAAATTCATCAAAACCCGAAATAAACCGATTTGGAGGTTGCGTAAAAAAATTTTGGAAGGTGTAGTCGTAGGGATATTTTGAGCATTAATTCAGTGCCATCAGTTGAATAAAACTATGCAAAGATCAAAGCAATTTCACGTCGCAAAAATTTTAAGAAAATTTCTAAATTTCGATTTCGGAATAGGGTGATCTTCGATTTTGGGCTAAAAGTCACCATGATCATGAATCAGATTGCCCCCAAATTTTACGGGCGTAGATAATAATATCAAAACTATAATCGTATCCATAAGACCCAGCTGGTTTTTTTATTTTTAAAAATTCGAAAATTGACCCCGGCTATTCGGACCCAAAATCGGCTCTCTGGTCTTGTTCCACCCAAAATCAGTAATTTTTCACAGGTTATCTTACAATCAACTCTAGAAGGTCCTCGAATTGAAAAATCGTCACTTTATGGAATTATGTGATGGCATGCTAAAACGCGCTCCACGGGGGTTACTGTAGAAAACCGAAATTCGCGATTTTCGTGGTGTTTTTGCCATGGAATCGCTTCGATCCTTTCGTAAAACTAATAGTAGCGGTTTATGGTACAACTGACCAAAAAAATTTACAAGATTCTGTGGCGGAATTAAAAAATCAGTTTTTAGGCTTTTTCAAGAAAGTTTGTGGGTAGTACGCTCTCGTATATGGCAGGAAGGTGCCCCTACTTATTGCCTAACAACCCAGAAAATTTTAGCCGAATCGAAGCTAGGGGTCCCGAGAAAGGCGGGAAAAACGAAACCTACAGTACCCCGCTGGGGCACGTTTTAGCAAGCAATACAAAAATACCATAGATTGTGGTGGAATATGGTGTGGAATCCGAGCTTAATATTTGGATAGGTCACTGGCAAAATATTAGCCATGGGCAGCGAGTTATAAGCGAGTTATGACTCAAAGAACAAAAATAACGAAAACTCGCGAAAATTGTTTTGCTTTTAAAAAATGAAATTGACCTCGATAAATTCTAAGATTTTGCCATTACATTTCTACAAATTCATACTATTTTTAGGCCAAAAATCAGAATTATCCCACCTCCCGTTCAAGAACGCACAATTTTCGGTCGTAACCAGCGTCAATAGTAAAGTTTCGTACTCAAAAATCGAAAAAAATCAAGTTGTGTTAAATCTTCATGCCCAGCATATTTAAGCATTCTGGCATGGTAACGTACCTTCGATTCTCTACCGTTCGCGAGTTATTTCGACCCAAACTGTGGGCTTTTTTTTTTGCACACCCTGTACAGCCGATTTCTCGGCCGTCAGGCCGAATTTCGCGCTGATTTTTGGCATCGAGGTGGAGGAGTGCCCTTGCCAGACACGCGTTTTTTTGTTTTCGAAATTCCTTCATCTAACGATTTTACAAGCAAAATAGTGAAAAATCCTTGACAAAATGAGTTACGAGCCGCGTTGTGCAGGTCATAACTCAAAGCCCCGGCGGAATTTCAGTCTGTAATTTGGACAACCTGGGTATTCGATGGCGGGGATCACGCGCATCTGATTATCTTTGCAAATTTTTAGCGGATTGAGACCAAAAAATGAAATTTTGTGAAGTGACCAGAAGGCCTCCCCCGGGGATCATTGATCATTGATCATTGATTTCCCATCCCGTGGTGTAGTGGATTAGCTCCAGGTCTACCACGCTCAAGGTCGTGGGTTCGGATCCTGGGGAATTTAACTTTTTGCTTTTGGTAGTTCAGCAACAAAACATATTTTTTAGGCTAACGCCTTGGAAACAGTAAGAAAAAGCGGCTAAAAATTTTTTGAGGAAAATCATAAGAAACGAAATGGAATTGCGTGTACGAGAAACAATCCCGTGACGAACTTTTTGGGCGCCGGCCGATATCGGTGGGGGCGGGCCCCCGGGCCTGTACAGCGTGTCCCAAAAACAGCACCCCCCTCTAGCGGCGCGCAAGCGTATCCGATTTCCACCGACTAGGGATCTATCGAAAGCTCTTAAACAGGTAAGAGAAAACAAGGAGGGTTCATTTTCCTTATCATGTATTTTTATTCGCAAATTTCACCTCCAAAAACGAAGAAAACGGCAGATTTACGCGAGATCTGCATGCTAATTGCGAAATTCCCATTGAAAAGCTGCCGGTTATTTACAAAAACGTTGAATATCGGACGAATAAGAATAAACTTTAGAAAATGAAGTCTGCTTATTTTCTCGCCTTTTCGCGGGCTTTCGAATGGCAAAAAATTATCCTGATCTGAGCTTCCCCGGACCGCTAGAGGGGGTGCTTTTTTTGGGACACCCAGTATTACGACCCCCTGAAACGGCAGGCTCCGGCAACTCCGGGAAAAACGATTTAATGTACGCAATATACCTATGTTACGGCCATTTGCCTGTGTCGCGATGTATTAGAGAAATGAGGCCACATCACCAACTTTCAGCTTATTTGAGTGACATCCCAGTTTTGAGCATGACCAAGCCTGTCTTGTACAAAATTTTGCGCTAATTCCGAAGCGGTTTTCCAAATTTATTAATCGGCATTTTGCAGAAGTTGCAGCGCATCTTTGGGGCGAAAATGCTCAAAATCGCAAAGTTTAGACACCTAGCAAAATTCGAGAGAAAAGATTCTGGCGAAAGTAATTCGGACATCTTGGGGCGAAAAAGATGCTCTTCCGAATGAGCTATCTATCGTATGCAAATTTTTGGAATCCTTCCGAAAAATGATTTTTATCGTGACATGGTCCCCTGCCATGTATCTTGAGGCAAGTTTTATAAAATTTTTTGAAAGTTTTTGTCTGATAGCACATTCGAAAGAACCTCTTTTTCTGTACAAGAGGTGCTAATTATTTTGGACAAAATATTTTCCTTGGAATTTTTATAGGAGTCTAAACTTTGCGATTTTCAGCCTTTAATGCCTAAAATGCGCTGTAACTTTTTCAATTTGGCGATTAAGCAAATTTCGAAAACAGCCTCGGAATCAGCGCAAAATTCTGCACAAAACAGGCTTGGTCATGCTCAAAACTGGGATGTCACTCAACAACGCCTCCTTGTAAGCTTTGCTTTGCGCCATTGGGGGTCAGCCAACTTGAATAGCACCGAACAAGTTAGGCCCCATCAAGAAACTCGAAAAGCACCTCAAAGCGACTAGGTGTAAGCTACCGTAACCATAGAATTATACAGGGTGTCCCAAAAAAACGAACCATCTGGCATTTCGCCGTCTTCCATCCAATCGGCCCCAAATTTGGACCAGCGGTGTATCAGACTCTAAATAACAACAATCCTGAGTTATAGCCCCGTAGCTATAGTAGTTCTCGAGTTATAGCAAAAACAAACATTATTTTCCATTTTTCATAGGGTTTTCGTGGAATTAGACCCCCTAAACATTAAGTGAAAATGATCCAGTAGGGCTTCTTTACCTGAAGAAATTTTTTCCAGACTAAAATTAATTAAATAAGCTTCTATTTAAGCGATTTTTACAACGCAAAATTACCCAAGATCTTCAGCGAAATTAGGGATTCGCAGCCGGAAGTCGATGCAAATCGATGCAAAGTCCAAAAAGATAGCCAATAAAACTGTTCAGAATCCTGGGAAAAACAGTATTTTCGTTATAACTTTAAAACTACTGTATCTATGGGGCTATAAGTCAGGATTGTTGTTATTTAGGATCTGATACACCTCTGGTCCAAACATGGGACCGATTGGATGTAACACGGCAAAATGCCAGATGGTTCGTTTTTTTTGGGACACCCTGTATTTGAAACTAGGCCCTTTCAATATAATTCCAAACGTTTACGACCTAAAAATAAGCGCAACCGCTCAGAATGCAAAATTTTCCGCAACCGTACCCAGACGATTCTAAACTTCTAACTTTCTAAACTATCGTAATTCCCTCCATGAATGTGCAAAAATTTCTAAAAATAGCTGCTAAAAATCAACGAGTAAAATCGGATATTTCAAAAATTAAATTCAACTAATTCAGAGTGTGTTAACAATTTATACAGTACAGTACATTACATAGGCCGACAGATATCGGATCGACTGGTCAGCGGGGAAATTCGAAACTTGTGAAAAATGTGGTAAAGCATCGCGGGGGGAATGTGTATGGGATACGGTAAGTGTAGGCAGTAGTTGAAGGGCAACGCGAGAGAGACAATTTGCGGAATTGGGCGGAGAGGGGCTAGAGAAAAAGTGAAAGGGGAGATCGACAAACAGAAAAAATCATCAGAAAGGGGGAATTTACAAAATTTGGGGCAAATAATAGACACACATCTTACAAAAGACAAAACGCAACTTGTCGTCTAGAGATCGGGCTTGTATTGGACGGCCGTCTGCACGTTGTGGATCGCCGTCGAGAACGATCGCAGTTGCACCTGCAAAAAAGGAGCAATTAAAAAACCTATATTGAATTTTAAAGTTTTCATCAAAACTTAAATTTAATATCGAAAGTAGGTGATTTTGGGTACTTCCAGATTATTCGGGGGGTTGCGAACTTTTTTCTATGATCTTGTGTAGGCTGACTAGTAAAAGTTTAACGTTTTTGTAGACTGGTAAGCCGTTTCAAGTGGTTTTTGACTCTTAGCGGGGGAGGATAATTTTAGAAAAACATCATATATATGCTGAAAATTTTTGCTTTTTCGCTCTAACGTCTATGAAAATGGTTAAAAACGAGCGACGCCCTAGATTTTGTGAATGTAGGATAAAAGTTTTCAGACCCGCTTCCAGATCCCCATAGGAATTTTCCGGAGCTTACGCATTAAGGGGGCGGCGTATTTTCCCATAAATCTCGATATTCCCAATAATTCACAACAAGTCGAAAACAATTTTTTTTGTAAAAATCGATATGTTTGTATTTTAAGCAAATTTGTAAAGTTATTACGCTTAGGAATAGTCGAAAAACTGTGGGAAAACAGCCTGCAAATTTCTTTAATTCAAAAAACTTGCATGTTCGGCGTCCTTGATGAGACAGGCGCCGCTGTCGGTCCAGTCCTTCGGCGCCTCGGCCCCCTTCTTCGTGTAGATGAGCACGTCGAAAGAGCACGCCTGCTCCAGCAACGGCAGGAAGCTCACCGACGCCGTGATTTGCCTGCAAAAAAGAACTTAAAAAACGACAAAATGAATAATTTAAAACTTAAAACAAAGTTAGGTTCTTTAGGATTCGCGGGGGGCGGGGGGCCGGACCCAAAATGACCAAATTTTCGACCTTTTTAAAATATTTTTCTAATTTTTTTGAAAGTTTTACTGCTTTAAATATAGTTCAAACTTACTAACAACAATGTAAAAACACTTTATATTTGATTACTAGGACCGGGACCGCCAGGAGAAATTTTGTTCCCCCCCCCCGCGAATCCTAAAGAAGCCAAATTTAAACTAATTAAAAACCAAATTTAAAATCCTAATCTAAAAACACACCTAATGACGTCGCTCATCTCCTTCTGGATGGTCTTCACATCCTTCTGGCGCGTCGAGTTCTCCCTGAAAAAAAAAGGTTTGATACACAGCCGGGATCCTCCAAGCCCAATTTCTTGATGTGACCGGTATAACAGGAAGATAGCTTGTCGGGTGACATTTGCGGCCCGTCACTTGCGCCCGACATTTGCGGCCCGTCCTATTAAGCTCGTTTTCCCCCAATATAAAATTAAAAAGAAGGTTAGTAAGAGTCTGAAGCATTGTCAGGAAAGGCGGGCCGTCGCTTCGGATGGGCTGCCGCTCCACTCTTTCGAAATCGGGGCGTCTGGCCGCTTCGCGCTCCTCGGACGCCCCGATTTCGAAACCCTGTACGAGCTCGCACCCATCCGAAGCGACTAGGCCCCGGGAGGCACGAATCCTTATTTTTAGGTCAAGACCAGGCGACAAGCGATCAAACCCCGTTCAGAAAACTAGCCCTCCGGACGATTAGAAGCCTCAGTTTTGGGTCATTAACTACAGCTTTGGGCCGCAAATGTCGGGCCGCAAATGTCGTGGCACCGTCTGGTATATGGTGCATTCCATATTTGTCGCAACAGCCTCAGAGACTTCCCGCAAAATGCTAACGCGCTTGATAGCGCAAAAGCACCAAAAATTCCTGCTTCTTTCCCATTATCGCACACAAATTTTTCTGATCTGATGACTTAATAGGAAGTTTTTTAATTGTGTTTTTAGTAAAATAAAACCATATTTCAAATAGCAAAACGACCTAAACACTGTCAAAATGTTTTCGGAAAGTCGCAATTTTGGTCGAAAAAACAATATTTCTTGTGGTTTTTAATAAAATTTGTCAGCTTTTACGTTTACGAATGGTAAAAAACATTCTAGAAACACTTTCGCCATATATATCTAAAAAAAATTCTTCTCACCTCCCCCGCTAATGCCAAAGAGCCAAATTTCTTCTCCCCGATAATGCCAAAGAGCCAAATTTCTTCTCCCCGATAATGCCAAAGAGCCAAATTTCTTCTTCCCCCGATAATGCCAAAGAGCCAAATTTCTTCTTCCCGATAATGCCAAAGAGCCAAATTTCTTCTTCCCCGATAATGCCAAAGAGCCAAATTTCTTCTTCCCCGATAATGCCAAAGAGCCAAATTTCTTCTTCCCCGATAATGCCAAAGAGCCAAATTTCTTCTTCCCCGATAATGCCAAAGAGCCAAATTTCTTCTTCCCCGATAATGCCAAAGAGCCAAATTTCTTCTCCCCCGATAATGCCAAAGAGCCAAATTTCTTCTCCCCCGATAATGCCAAAGAGCCAAATTTCTTCTCCCCGATAATGCCAAAGAGCCAAATTTCTTCTTCCCCGATAATGCCAAAGAGCCAAATTTCTTCTCCCCCGATAATGCCAAAGAGCCAAATTTCTTCTCCCCGATAATGCCAAAGAGCCAAATTTCTTCTCCCCCGATAATGCCAAAGAGCCAAATTTCTTCTTCCCCCGATAATGCCAAAGAGCCAAATTTCTTCTTCCCCCCGATAATGCCAAAGAGCCAAATTTCTTCTCCCCCGATAATGCCAAAGAGCCAAATTTCTTCTCCCCCCGATAATGCCAAAGAGCCAAATTAAAATTAATTTAATTTCGAAAAATTTTCGACTCAGCGTGGGCGAATCGACCAAGAACGGCTGATAACCACGTTCTAAATCCTTTCCCCTCCAGCTGAATTCGGCTTCAGAGAGACAGATCGACAGACAGACGCACAGCAAAATTCTTACAGTTATTAGGTCCCTGATTTGCATTTGCATTGGGTTTTGCGCGGCTCACACAAAAAAAAAATCACGAATTTCGTGGAGCAGCCCCTTTAAAAGGGCAACGAGGTCTGCTGTTATCAGCTCAGCAGATTCATTGTCAGCATAGAAAGCAGACAAATCCTCGAAAAACATGAATTTTGAAAACTTTGAATTTTCATGCATTTGGACAAATCACACGAAATTTTTCCTAACCTCTTCTAAAACGGGTTTTATCGAAGGACTGTGTAGACTGCTATGAAAATGGTGTTTGCTCGTTAAAGGATCCTACCGGATAAAATAAAATAGACTCGATGCAACTTATCCCCCCCCCCTGCTAACAGTCCAGTACCGCAAATAGGCAGCTGCCGTAGTAGTGCTAAAGGTATGCCGACGGCATAAGTCAATCGCTTACGCACGCAAAAAAATGTCTCTGCGCCTGTCCCCTGGCTGCGCCCTTTGCCCTGGTGTCTATTCGCCAATTTGTTGATGGGGGATCGACACATGCCATCCAACGCCCTTTAACACCCCCTGTCATCTAATTCTACTTTTTAAGAAAGCGCTAAAACTTTCGGTCCTTACTCTCTCGGAAAGCTCCGTACTAGTTTGATAAAAAAGTACCCCTCATCTGCGACGTCCTCAGTCTCGATGTCGAATTGCCAGCGCTCGAGCACGTCCTTCGTGCGAACCTCTTGAATGACGACCACCAGCTTCTTCAGCAGCTTCTTTGCCAGGAAATCTGAAAAAAATGCGAATGAATCGCTCCAAGAATAGGCTTTTACCTTCGACCTGCTTGAAGAGCGGCTCCAGGAACTCGAGTAGTTTCGGGTCGGCGGTGACGTAGAGGGGCAGGTTGTACTTCTTCTCCCTCTTGAACGAGTCGGCGGGGTAGATGCCGCGCTGGTACAGGATGCTGTTGATGCCGTAATCTGAAAACAATAAAAGATTGAAAAGCATGAAGAACGGCTTGAACTATTTGTCTTTAATTCCGGCTTGCGGCGCCCCGTTTTTAGGGTATATTAACCGCTACGACCTTGCACAGAAGTCGCCACTTTCGTCTCAAACGCGCTGTGTAGGTTGTGACTTTTTGTTGTTGGAACGAAACGTCTCTGACTAAATCAAGAAAATCAACCAAAAAAAGAGATAAATATTACAGGAGACGATGTACCGAAAGATGAAAAGTACTTCCTAATCAGACGAAGTAGCCCACTGAACAGCACACGAATGCTATGATCTTTGTATGCCCTTCGTTAATTTGCCTTGCACTCGATCCACAATAGACTCCGAATCTCCTATTCGGCTAAACAAAAATTACTAGAAGAGCAGGAGCAAGAGCAAGAGAAGAAAGAGCGAAAGAGAGACCTATTTATCGATAGGTCGCGCAAACATGGATTTCTATCAAAAACTTTACTTGGTGACCGATTGACTTCAAATTCGGCTCAATGGCAGATCTGGACCTATTAGCCATCGTATGACTGTTTCAGAATTTTCGGGGAAAACCCCGCCAAATCGACCAATGCTCTGATCAGACAGCATTTACCGGCTTTTCCTTGCCTGAAATCGCAGCTAGATTCGTTCTCATTGGACTCGCTGACGTAGTTCTCGTGGCGTTCCGACCTCTGGCGTACTTCTTATTATCCATGATGCAAATTATAATCTGCAGGCGCGCGACTTATCGGAAGCCAGGTTCCGCTTCCAGAAGATTCCGTTTTTGTTGGAAATGATGACTGGCGATGCTCTGAAGCTGTGTTCGGGTTTCTAGCTGAATAGAAGATCCGGAATCTATTGTAGATGGAGGAGAGGGCAAATTAACGGAGGGCATACAAAGATCATAGCATTCGTGTGCTGTTCAGAGGGCTTCTTCGGCTAATTAGGAAGTTCTTTTCATCCTCCGGTACATCATTCCCTGTAATATTTATCTTCTTTTTGGTGATTGTCTTGATCTATTCAGAGTCGTCTCGCTCCAAAACAAAGGCCACAACCTACACAGCACGTTTGAGGCGGAAATGGCTGCATGCAGCAAGCATCACGAGATTTTTGCGCAAGTGGAAAAGCCTAAAAATTGTAAACTTCCAAAACGGATTAGTTTATCAAGGGACTTCATCACCATATTTGGGCGGCCTAGTCTCCCCTAGATCAATCTTGTCCCTCCGCCCAGTTATTGCCGATTATTTGACGTTCTGAGGCCCCTCGAGCAATATTTATAGAGCCCATATTATTATGATGCACGATTTGGTGATTTTCGGCCAAAAAAACTCAATTTTTCGACCTACAATTATATTTTTAATTAAAATTTGTACAGTTTTTATGTTTCTGACCAGCTAAAAAAACAATTTAGAAACGCCTCCGCTATTTATAAAAATTTTTGCCTTCAGTCGAAAAAAATTGGTCCCCCTCCTCGAATCCGTCCAAAGACCCAGCGCCCTTTCCTTTTTCGTGCGTATCGGTGAAAAATTCGCGACGCCCATGACAATTTGAAAAACGGAACCAGAAAACCCACTAAAGAACTCCTGTACCAGCGTCGCCGAGCCCTTCAGCGAGATCGTGCCGCGTGTCTTCGTGTCCGTCATTTTGTAGCTACCCCTGGAAATGGTCCATGAATTAGAACGCCCCAGACTAGGAAAATCACACGAAAACAAGAAAACGCGCACATTTTTAAAGGGACCGGAAGGCCCAGTAGATCAGGGCTATCATAAGCAATGGGCCAACCGGAAATGCTAATGCAAAAAAAATGAGCAGAAGGCAGGAGGGAGCATAGAAGCTTTATGCTAATTTTAGAGCTAAAGTCCGCTTTATGAAATTTTTCCTGGGCCTTCCTGATCCCTTTGACCCACCTAAATAGAGAAAAACAACAGAAACTGAAACCGTAACCCGCCCCAAATCAGAAAGATAGTCTTGAGGCGCCGAAAAGAAGCACGCTATCCCAGATAGAAAAAAAAAGAATAAACGGGCGAAGTTCGAACCCCCGGCAAACAAATTTCGACTACCAGACGCTCCAAATCCCGTTGTTTTACACCCGAAGCCGTGGAAAAGCTACGCTAAGATACGCCTAGTCTGAGCTTCATACAAACGGAGCCGATCTAGCAGTACATTTTGACCTTGTAAGGCAATTTAAAGCTCAAGATAAGCTTACGCTTAATGCTAAGCCTAAGCTAAGCATAGTTAAAGCTAATTTAAGCCCAAGCTTAAGCCAAAAACTAAGTAGCTGAAGCCGAGCGCCTCGTAACCCCTTACTCCCAATCCTACCTAACCAGAATCAGCCGGCCTCATAGCGTCAATCAGATTTCCCGGACAGGCCCGCGGGGTATGCCGCACATTACAACGCGCTAAAGCGAGGGCTATTTGCATGCGAATGCGAGACAAATGGGCGGGAAAATCTCCTTTTTTGCATTAAAGTTCAATCCAAAAAAGATATTGTTCAATCAGAAATTCCCTAAATTGTAGACCAAACAGAAATTAATAAATTTCTGCGTAAAAAAGCTCGACAAGCGCTTCAGAAATACGACAAAAACCCCTAAAATCGTGGAAAAACGATCAAACCAGTAGATTATACCAGAAATTGACTCAATTATGGATCAAAAAGCAATTGATAAATTTCCGCGTCAAAAAAAGCTGAGGAAGCG
>CATQJA010001575.1:0-139839 GCA_958295435.1 Mesorhabditis spiculigera
GGGCTGCCGACGATGTGTCGATCCCCCCCATCAACAAATTGGCAAGTAGCCAACAGGGCAGAGAGCGCACCCTGGGGAGAGGCGCAGAGACAATTTCTTTCCAGCGCGTAACCGATTGACTATGCCGTCGGCATCCCTTTAAAGGGCTGCAGGAAGATGGGCCGGCGTCCGTCGGGGTGACGGACCACCGCGGCGCTACCATCGACGGTTTCCCTGGCCTAAGCACCCCCAAAACCCCTCTCGTGTTGGAAGAAACCTGTTTATTGGCTCCAAGTTTTTCATTTAGCAATGTTTTCGACTAAAAATTTCCATAAACGAAGGACTGAGTGATACCCATCGATGGTAAAAATTTGAGCCGGATTGGATAGAAGGCGGCCAGGTTCTGGGCTATAAGGGGTTTTGGGGCGCTGTTTCGGCTGAAAAAGAGTTGCATCGGCAGCAAAACACCCCTGGAAACTGGAAAGTACGTTGTTATCCTTTAGCTAGATTTTCTACAACATTTTTAGCTATTATCTCTTCGAAATTGCTTTATTTCTAATGGCAGTTCCAAAGCGGGCCACGTTCGCCCCCAAGGCATTTGGGGACCCTCCACCGCCCGTCCCTAATCGACTCTTTGGTATAGTGGCTAGCGCATCAGACTGCGGGGCGGGCAACCCAGGTTCGACTCCCGCCCGGTGCAGCCTTCTTTGCTTTCTCACCCATGCGATCTTTCGGCAGCCCTTTAAACCGTGGTTACTGAAACTTATCCGAAGCCTTACCTGTCTCGTATCGTTTTGTCACAATACCGTATCAACCATAAATCTGCAACCACTGTCGCCAGATCGACCCGTCAATAAGTGTGCTACGTTTTTCAGTTTCTTGCAAATAACTAGGTACACATAGGATAACGGGGGGCGGGGAATAACAGTGGGGGGCACTCAAACCTTTTTATGATAAAAGTATTTTTAAATATGCTTTTTCTTCGTGCTGTAAAAAAAGCTCTTAGTATATTTTTCGGCCCTCTATCGAATGGCATTTTCAAAATATCCAAAATATTCAAATCGCCGAAAATCCCCACAGTGTTATCCTATGTGCTGCCCATAGTTTTCAAAAATAGTTTTTAGGCTATAAAACTTTTATAACACATTTTTAAAAAATCTCTATAAAGTTGTAAAAAGTAGTAAAAAAATTTCCTAGTATCATTTTTGATGTTCTATCGATTCGCGTTTTCAAAATACCGAAAATCTCTAAAAATTGGCTTCCCCCGTTATCCTATGTGCTGCCCATAGATTTTGGTCAATTCTTGTTTATTCGATAAAAAATTTCATTTACATTATATCGGGCTGAAATTAATTTTCCTAGGGAATAACAGTGGGGGGGGGGGCACTCAAACCTTTTTTATGATAAAAGTATTTTTAAATATGCTTTTTCTTCGTGCTGTAAAAAAAGCTCTTAGTATATTTTTCGGCCCTCTATCGAATGGCATTTTCAAAATATCCAAAATATTCAAATCGCCGAAAATCCCCCCCGCGTTATCCTATGTGCTGCCCATAGTTTTCAAAAATAGTTTTTAGGCTATAAAACTTTTATAACACATTTTTAAAAAATCTCTATAAAGTTGTAAAAGTAGTAAAAAAATTTCCTAGTATCATTTTTGATGTTCTATCGATTCGCGTTTTCAAAATACCGAAAATCTCTAAAATTGGCCCCCCCGTTATCCTATGTGCTGCCCATAGATTTTGGTCAATTCTTGTTTATTCGATAAAAAATTTCATTTACATTATATCGGGCTGAAATTAATTTTCCTAGGGCAGTTTTCGACGCATTATCGAATGACTATTTCAAAATACCGAAAATTTCGCAAATTTCGAAAATTTGACTTCCCCCGTTATCCTATGTGCTGCCCATAGATTTTCCTCAATTTTTGTTTATTCAATAAAAAATTTCCATTATATTATTTCGGGCTGAAATCAATTCTCTTAGTATATTTTTTGACGCTCTATCGAGTGGCACTTGGAAAATCCCACAGTAGTTGCAAATTTCATAATAATGAGTGCCCCTCCCCGTTATTTTATCCCCCCGTTATCCTATGTGTACCAATAACTCCGTTCATGAATGGTATTTTTGCAATTTTGATTGAATATTCGTTTGCATTTCGACTATTTTCAACATTTTGAGCGGTTTAATGATAGAAATTGATCTACGAATAGAAATGATATAGACTACGGGCCCGTATAGAGTAGGACCAGGCTTGATAAGCCGCTTCGCGACTTTTCAAACCTGGCCCCGTCTCATCCTATGATGTCCTTCATTTTGCATAATTGAGTTCGGAGGCCTCGCCTCCTGGAACCCCTCTTTGGCCCGACTACGACGCGATACAAGCGCCAAGGACAGAGCGCGCGCTCACCGAAGACAGAGGCGCACGATTTTCCCCTTTGCCGGCGAGAGGATTGGAATTTCCCCCAAATCCCGATCTCTTCCCCTGGCCCTCGTATTTTTTCCCCGTTTTGGCCATAAGAGTTTTCCTGTATTCATGTCCCCTTTTCGCCCTAAAATCTCTACTTTTATTCCCTCTAAACTTTCCCATTTCCATCTCCTCACTAATACTTTTCTCTTTTAGTTTCTCCTTCCCCTTTCTGTAAATTCCACCTTTTTCTTTATCTCTAATTCGTCTCACACCATTTCCCGTAATAAATTCTTTAACTCTTAACAGTTTTTCGTTTTACTAATTAGGCTTGAGAGTGGTTTGCGGGGCTAGCTCCCCATTCTTCTTGGTTGGCCGTTTGAGCCGTTGTTCTTGAATTGCCGGTGTGCAATTTTGTGCGTTTCGTTTTCTGCTAGGCGCTACCCTTAGGGGTCAGCGAACCTAACTGG
Organism: Mesorhabditis spiculigera; assembly: GCA_958295435.1. NCBI lineage: Eukaryota > Metazoa > Nematoda > Chromadorea > Rhabditida > Rhabditidae > Mesorhabditis > Mesorhabditis spiculigera. The sequence continues at coordinate 2,854 of CATQJA010001575.1, forward strand.
GGGCCGAAACCGTCCTTTCCCACCTCTCTACTCACTGTTTTGCGAGCATCCCCCTCGAGAATCTGGCAACGCACCGCCGTTTTCTCCGCCCTTGTTCAGGCTGCAACTTACGGCAGTAGAATAAGCGGCGTAACTTCAAAGTCCCAACGCACTGGGCAATGAAGATTGGTCATTCGGAGGCCGGGCCAACTCGGACAGAGTTGCGCCCAAGTTTACACAGTCGCAGGGCAGGCAAAGCCACCCAGACTTCGACATGCACTCGGTTTGGCACACGAACCAGTCATGAATATCCACCGAAGAAGCCCTTCTTGAAAGAAGTTGAGGCAGGAATAAAGAAAACCCAAAGATAAAGGGAAAGCCAAAATTTGGCGAGCGCAATAGCAAGAAGACCTCAAGTAGGCAGCTATTTTCACCGCGGTGATCGGTGAACGGAGCAAACGCACGCTTCCGATGTGCGGGAAGTGTGGCCATTTCATGTTGAATTGGTACTCAAAGTGGCGGCGCAGAGTCGAAATGCGGAGCCGACGTTGCCTACCGTGCGTTGTGGCCGTCTTCTCGCCAGTTCGTCCGCGGAATTGGTAGCCCCACTTAAAGGCAAGATTCGCGACGTGATCCGGCACATCAGGATCCGTTTGCTGGGCTTCTTGACCTGGTCTTTGTGTGTTTTAACACGGGGGTGACTGGCGCCGTGCACAGGCAAAAGTCATTTTGGCCTTTGTATTCTTGGGCACTGGAACGTGTGCCAGTTTGAAGGACTTTTGCTGGCTAGATGTCCATGGGCTCCCCCCAGCTAACAGGAGCACCGGAATCTAGACCGCGGATGCAATTGCCTTTAAGGGTTACTGCGCGTTAGGCTCAGAAAATTCGCCCGGAGATAACCCATTCAGTTTGCGTTATGGGCCGAATTTGTCTGCAGATAACGAGTTTCCCAACGTTCCCACCTCTTGCTCGGAATTATTGCAATTTCGCAATATCGCCACAAAGTTGAAGCTGCAACTTTCCTCGCCAACGCAATCCCCAGAATTTGGGTCGATTTCCGCGTTATTTACCGATGATTCTCCCGAATAACGAATCGCGACGTTATTTCTGTGTGAAATTCTCGGCGAATATTGCCAATCCTACTCGCAATCGACTGAAGTACCGAAAACGTCGTATTTTCACGTTTTTCGAACGGATTTTATGAACCTCGACTTGGGTTTCGCCATTTTATTCTACCCGCTCCATGCCAGAACTCGCCTTCGTTTTGAAAAGTGCGAAATTTGCAGGATTTGCAAAGGGAAATGATCAGCCCCGCGCAATTCTCTATCTTTCGACGCACAGAAAGACGTTCTTGTTCCCGCTGTGTTGAGCACGCTTTCCACTGCCAACCGCGCAATTTTACTCAATTCTATGAGCTCAGAATTTTGTATATTATTGTCGCCAAAGTTTGCCGAAATCCACGAAACTCGCCGATTTTTCACGGTTCGAATACCCATACGTTTTCATTTTCGATTGAAATCGTCCCCTTTTGCGTTGAAAGTACCATTCCAAACCTTTCGCAGCCTTCACGAGATTTTACTTTCGAAATTCTCGTTTTTCAACTGGAAAAGTTCCCAAGAAACCTTGCAAGATGGTTTTTGCCTTTGGTTTTCGTTTCCCGTTTTCTTTGTGGCCTTTTCACGCTGTTCTGCGTGTGCCCCTTCATTGCCCATACGGAATGAAGTTTTATTTCCCGTTCTCACCCGCTCCTAAAGCCTTAACTTTTGAGATTACCGGCCAAAAGGACCTTTTCCACCACTATTACAGGTCAAAAAGTCGAAAATAAGTCGCCATTCCTCGTTTTGCCGCCGGATTCGCTGAAATTGGCACCCTTCTCCAGCTTTCATGCCCAAATTTTGCGCTAAAAGCTTCGAAATTTCGTCGCTAACTTGTCTTTCATCGTCAAAGACTTTTCGAAACACGTTTTCATGTCGAAAAACGATTTTCCCTGCAAACATTCCTTCTTTTAGGATTCGTTTCGCCTCCAAAGTCGCACCAAAAGTTTTTCGGCTTGATATAGCCTCGCTCAAAGCTATATTTTCGAAATTCCGCCGCCGAGTTGCTCATTTCTTTTGTAAAAAGTTTTTGAGAACTTTCTTTTCGATGATTGAAAAGGCTTCCCGCGATATTCCCATACTTTCGCAAAATTTGGACGTGTTTCCTCGCCAAAAACCGCCAAAAAGTCGCCAATTGTGCGCATTGCCTGCCTCGCATCGCTCATTTGCTTTGCCTTCCACGTGAACTCAATTTGATTGATTTTGTTCTCAAAATTCTGGTTTTCTTGCCAAATTTTGTCTACATTTCACGTTTTCCAGGTAACTTTGCCCGAAGAACCCGGTGTGCCCGAACCAACGGCCCCAACGAGGAACTGACGCGCGCCCTACGCTGCTCCGATTCTCCAATACGACCCGGCTGCCATTGCCGTTGACAAGCTCGACTATTCGTCACGCGTGGTCAAGGAATTCCTCAATCCCGTCGCCCAAGTTCGCCAAGATTTCGACAAGCGCTCAGACTCGTCAAGTTCGTCAACAAGCTCTCCACTTCTGCCCCGTCGACTTCATGTTGTTCAACTTCTACCTTGGTCAAGCTCGTCGTGGCATTGCTGCTTTCAAAGGATCAAGCTCTTCATCGCCATCGACTACACGCAGTGCTCTCATCAAGTGGTCAAGCTCAACGCGAGGATCTCCACAACAGCGCAAGTTCATCGCCGCCAACGTCTACACGGTGCTCTTCTACTTGTCAAGGAATAAGCAAAAAGTAACCCTTTTTCGTAGCTTTTCGTTGTCATTACTTGGTCTGTACCCCATTTTCACATATTCCCTTCCTTTCCCCCAGTCCCACCTTTCTGTTGTATCCCCCTCTCGCCCCGGCTACGCCTGCGCAAGGACAAGGAACGCAGAAGGAGTGTACGGACCCCGACAAGGATTGGATTGGATTGGAAGAAGGATTCGAAAGCGACTACAACAAGGACTGCTCGGAATGCCACTCGTGTCAAGCTCTACTCAAGTCAAGTTCTACAGTCAAGCGCGCGACAAGGAGATCAAGGACAAGTACGTTTACTGAAGGAAGGAGGTGCGCACTGAAGCCGTCTACTATCAAGCTCGACTCGCCGCTATGCTCGTCACAAGGTCATCACCAAGTACAACTACAAGATCCTGGATTCCATCAAGTACGGCGCGCAGGTTCGAGAGTCGGCGGACCGACTCCACCTGGGATGCCACCAGTTCGGAGGCCTCGCCTCCTGGAACCCCTCTTTGGCCCGACTACGACGCGATACAAGCGCCAAGGACAGAGCGCGCGCTCACCGAAGACAGAGGCGCACGATTTTCCCCTTTGCCGGCGAGAGGATTGGAATTTCCCCCAAATCCCGATCTCTTCCCTGGCCCTCGTATTTTTTCCCCGTTTTGGCCATAAGAGTTTTCCTGTATTCATGTCCCCTTTTCGCCCTAAAATCTCTACTTTTATTCCCTCTAAACTTTCCCATTTCCATCTCCTCACTAATACTTTTCTCTTTTAGTTTCTCCTTCCACTTTCTGTAAATTCCACCTTTTTCTTTATCTCTAATTCGTCTCACACCATTTCCCGTAATAAATTCTTTAACTCTTAACAGTTTTTCGTTTTACTAATTAGGCTTGAGAGTGGTTTGCGGGGCTAGCTCCCCATTCTTCTTGGTTGGCCGTTTGAGCCGTTGTTCTTGAATTGCCGGTGTGCAATTTTGTGCGTTTCGTTTTCTGCTAGGCGCTACCCTTAGGGGTCAGCGAACCTAACTATTGTGCCCCACCGAGGCTGGAAAAAAAAATGAGAAATGCTAGTTCTGCTCCTTTATATAGGCTACTCCCACTTCCGGTGTATGCTAATTGATTCCTAACAATGAGGGTCTCGGATTTTTCAACAAAAACTAAATTTAATGCCGAAAATAAGAGATTTTGATATATCTGATATGCGTGCAGTCATCTCCAGACCATTACGCTCCTAATGACGTATCAAACATGCCCCTAACTACTCTCCTTCTTGAGATACGACTGCAACAACCTGACGGAAGTTGCATGCAAAGTGGCACGCACACACAGGTATTATTTTTTATATATAGTAGGAATATATAATAGGACCAGATGGTTACAGTCGTTTCGCGACTGCAACCATCTGGCCTTCGGGCTACCCTACATGTTCCACTCCACCACATCTTTTCCCACCTCCATCAATACCCCCATAGCTTAAATCCCCTTCAAAAACTACCTAAATACCTTCCCGATGGCTACCGATACCTCCCCTAACCGAAACCCCCTTAAAAACTACCTAAATACCTTCCCGATGGCTGTAGATACCTCCCCTAGCCAAAACCCGCTTCAAAAACTACTTCGATACCTTCCTGAGGACCTTAGATTAGCCGTAGCCCTAGCCAAAATCCCCTTCAGAAACAACTTATCAGGTTGGAAAGAAAGTAATGGCACAAAATCTTTGAACCGCTGGAAAAACCCGCAGGAACGTCGGATTTGAAAGTTTGATATGTGGTTCGGTAGATCTTCAGATGCTCTATCACGAGACAACCCTGAAAGGACCTAAAAACTAACGTACGCCAAAATACAGGCCTCAGAAGTTTCGCAGAAAATTAGGTGAGAGCTTCCAAGCGAGATAAGTCTGCATACAGGAATTTGCATACGATACCTTTAACACCAATCGATAGCTCTCGAGGAGTCAATACCGATAGATGTTCAGATCATCGAAATCGGACATTGGATCGCCGAGATATGTCCCCTAGAAATCTGGTCCACTTCTTAGAACTTTTTTCGAAATCCCATACATTTAGGCCCGCGCGAGCCAAAAACTGCAGCGTTTCCTTTAGCTTCCGAACCAAAATCGAAAAAATGTATTGATTTTGGAGGACCGATATCTCGGCGGCGAGCCCGAAGGCCAGATGGTTGCAGTCGCGAAGCGACTGTAACCATCTGGTCCGATTATATATTCCTACTATCCTACTATATATAAAAAAGTAGTGTCTGTGTGTGTGTCTGTGGACACTTTGCATAAATGACTCGAAAAAACCGGGTTACCAAGATATCGCGAAGGGGGAAGTTTTTCCGGCCCAGTCGAAAGGTGTTTAGGGGTATTCGAGGGCGTAGATTACTGCACGCTTATCAGATTTTTAAGAAAATGACGATTTATACCCTATTTTAGTGTTTTAAAAACATATGGAAATGCCCTCATTTGCATACGAGGCCCTAGGAGGCTCATTTTGGATTTTGTCACGCTCTCAGTCGGTCGCTTTTGTGATTGTTAAGGTTGAGAGGTTGGCACTAATTCGCTAGAATTATGCAAAGTGCCCAACGTCTTAAGATCCCCGCGCAAAGGCCAGGGGTGAAAAGCCGCGTCGCGGCTTTTCAACCCTGGTATATAAAAAAAATAGTGCCTGTGTGTGCGTGCCACTTTGCATGCAACTTCCGTCAGGTTGTTCCAGTCGTATCTCAAGAAGGAGAGTAGTTAGGGGCATGTTTGATACGTCATTAGGAGCGTAATGGTCTGGAGATGACTGCACGCATATCAGATATATCAAAATCTCTTATTTTCGACATTAAATTTAGTTTTTGTTGAAAAATCCGAGACCCTCATTGTTAGGAATCAATTAGCATACACCGGAAGTGGGAGCAGCCTATATAAAGGAGCAGAACTAGCATTTCTCATTTTTTTTCCAGCCTCGGTGGGGCACAATTATGCAAAATGAAGGACATCATAGGATGAGACGGGGCCAGGTTTGAAAAGTCGCGAAGCGGCTTATCAAGCCTGGTCCTACTCTATACGGGCCCGTAGTCTATATCATTTCTATTCGTAGATCAATTTCTATCATTAAACCGCTCAAAATGTTGAAAATAGTCGAAATGCAAACGAATATTCAATCAAAATTGCAAAAATACCATTCATGAACGGAGTTATTGGTACACATAGGATAACGGGCGGGGGGGGGGGGAATAAAATAACGGGGAGGGGCACTCATTATTATGAAATTTGCAACTACTGTGGGATTTTCCAAGTGCCACTCGATAGAGCGTCAAAAAATATACTAAGAGAATTGATTTCAGCCCGAAATAATATAATGGAAATTTTTTATTGAATAAACAGGCTAAACTCCAGAATAAACAGACCTCCCGACCCCCACCTACCGTATCTCGGCTCCCTGTTCATCTACAGGTGTGTAAAGTATACCAAAATACTCGCCAGAGCAAGACGAACATTTTGGTATACTTTACACACCTGTAGATAAACAGGGGCCGAGATACAAAAGTTGGGTGCCGGCTGGGGGGGGGGGGTTATCTGGAGTCTTACCAATAAACAAAAATGAGGAAAATCTATGGGCAGCACATAGGATAACGGGGGGGGGGGAAGTCAAATTTTCGAAATCTTTGAAATTTTCGGTATTTTGAAATAGTCATTCGATAAAGCGTCGAAAACTGCTCTAGGAGAATTAATTTCAGCCCGAAATAATGTAAATGAAATTTTTTATCGAATAAACAAGAATTGACCAAAATCTATGGGCAGCACATAGGATAACGGGGGAAGCCAATTTTTTGAGATTTTCGGTATTTTGAAAACGCGAATCGATGCAGACGATGCAGTTGTATCTCGGCTCCCTGTCCATCTACAGATGTGTAAAGTATACCAAAATACTCGCCAGAGCAAGACGAACATTTTGGTATAAGTCACACGCCTGTAGATGAACAGGGAGCCGAGATACGGTAGGTGGGGGTCGGCTGGGATTCCCTATCATTATCTCGAAAACCAACATCTCGAAAATCAACATCTCGAAGGTTCATTATCTCGAAAGTTGTCTACTCCACCTTTTGATAGCAACCCGATATTGATGTCACAAATAAAATAAAAGGCATTTGTTCCGATATATCATTCAATCAACGGCCTGGGCAATTCACTTGACGAAGTTAATGGTTTCATAAGCATCATAGCTCTCGCAGAGGGCTTGTTGCGCCTCGTAGTCGGGACGCAGCTCTTTAGCCTTGTATCCTTGTTGCTGCATTTCCAGAATTCGGATGTCCAGCCGTTCCTGGAATGCCGCCAGCCTCTCGATGAAAGACCAGATCGCCATGCTCTTCCCGTTAAAGTGTCGGCCCAAAGCCGAATTGTATCCCTCTAAGCCACTTTCGAGATAATGAACTTTCGAGATAATTAACTTTCGAGATGTTTATTTTCGAGATGTTGATTTTCGAGATTTTGATTTTCGAGATAATGACCAATCCCCGTCGGCTGGGGGGCAAGCTGCACCTAACTAGTAAGTGCACGTACGCCACGCAATCTGTTAGCAAATCCGGTCTAGTGCGCAAAAATGTCGAAAATTGTTGCACACTGCCGGCGGCCTCCTTGGCGGGCACGCGGTGAAGCTGTTCGGGTGGGGGCGGGAGGATGATGAAGCCGATGGGACGCCGTATTGGCTGCTCGCCAACTCTTGGGGCGACGATTGGGGACAGGCAGGTCCGAGCTTTGCGCATTAAACTTCATAAAATGGATCGTAAGGGAAAAGCTCGATACGGAAAAATTCACAAATTCCATAAGCACAACGCAAAATCGTGAAATGCGCGAAAACTCGCAATTTTCGCCTTCGATTGTCGCCGAAACCGATCCTACATGAAGATAGAGTGGTTTTCGAAAAATGCTCTAAAATTCAAAACTCGGCATTTCTATATGTTTTTTGTCTCCAAATTTCAGGCTTCTTCAAAATCCTCCGCGGCACCGACGAGTGCGGAATTGAGAGCGGCGCCGTCGGCGGGATCCCGAAATTGGAATGATTTTGGCGGCCGGCGTGGCCCCCAAAAAATCGATAAAACATTATTGCGCATAATCAAGGCGCGTGTATAAAGATGTGACGGACATTCAGAAATTTTGATATTGTATAAAATGATGAAACTGGCATGGCTTTTGCTATTTTTGGGCCTTACCTTGGCCGCCGTCGACTACTCCGATTGGGACAAGGCGCAAAAGTTTTGCGGCCGTGAAGTGGGCGCCGTGGTGTCGATTGTGAGTGAAAAGTAGGACTGTAAAAAGTCCTAGACGTTTTCTAAACTTCGTAAACTACAGGGTGCCTCGATAAAAACCCCTCTAGCTCGATGCAGAAGTATCGGATCGGAACGATAGTCACACCATTCAAAAGCCCTGGAAACGGCCCGTTTGCAACAATCTTCCAAACCTAGTTTATTTTTTTTACACCTGTCCTGGGCACGAGAGCAGGTTTTTGCAAGTCAAATTTCCGTCAGACACGGCTTGGATGGGGCTGAAGCCGATGAAATTGAGTTTTTGGCGAAAAAATGTCTAACTTTTGCATAAAAAAAAACAATAAAAACCGAGCTAAAAGTTAGGGATTTTGAAAATCGGAAAGAATAAATCTCCAGAGCTCGTCGAGATCTATCGATAGATACCTAAATCGTAAAAATGGGACATGACTGCGGACGTCTAGAGGGGATACTTTTTTTTGGAACCCGACACTATTTTTATATATTTTTTAGATCATTGAATACCAGAATTCTAATTCCTACATAGGTTTGCGAAAAAGAGGACATGGACGACGCACCGCCGAATTCTGATGCCCGGGCCGTCATCGAGAAGTGTTGCCACGGCGCGGAGGGCTGCACGCTAAACTGGGTGAAAACAGAATGTGCCAGGGTTTTCCCGGAATAAATATTCGGCTCTGTACCGATAGCACCGGGCAATGACAACAGAACGGGGCATTGACAGCAGAACGGGGCCTTGCCAAGTTCCCGCGGCCGGTGGCCAGCAGAACGGGGCATTGGTTTGGCCAGGCCCCCCAGCCGACCCCCACCTACCTTATCTCGGCTCCCTGTTTATCTACAGGTCTGTAAAGTATACCAAAATGTTCGTCTTGCTCTGGCGAGTATTTTGGTCTACTTTACACACCTGTAGATGAACAAGGAGCCGAGATACAAAAGTTGGGTGCCGGCTGGGAGGGGTAAACTGAACTTTATGTTTTTGTCCTTGGGCCTAGACGGGGTTCAGGGGTGTCGAAAATAAAATTTTATACTAATATTTTCGTAGAGATGATTCGCCCCATCATCTCCTTCTCCCCCCGGATAGTCACCTTTTCCCCTACATTTTCCTCCATCTCGGCCACTAATGGCCTCCCCTCTGGCCCTCTCCGCACTCTGCATCTTTTCCCCCTCCTCCGTGGCTATATATATGTGAGTGCAAGCCCGAATAAACAGTCTGACCATCGACTCAAAGGAAACGCGTTGAAGATCTAAAAACCGTTTTCTACAAGGGGTGAAAATAAAATAAGAAACTTTGAGTGGCCTATCCCTCCGCTATCCTCTGTGTCCATCCTCAACCCGGTTTTTCGGGGCAAAAACGCAGATGTTTAAAGGACCTACGGCTATAGAAATAGCAGTAATCCACCTGTCAGAAATCGGCAAAATCACTAAGGTTGGCTACGGGCCGAGGGACACCATCTGCACCTTGTAATTCCCGGAAACACTTTGACATTTAGCCTGTCCTTTCCTTCCATACCGTTCTGTCAGCAAAGAGTGTTGTGTCTGTTTCTGTTGGACCATGCTCGTATCCTGCCTACAATTTTTTTCGATTTTACTTTTTTAAAACAGCTTAAAGACCTTTGGAAAGATCGCTGAGTTTCCCCCAGGGGTGAGGGACTGACGCGGGACTACTAGCGACGTAATTCATATTATTAATTCGTAATTTTATGCAAAACTTCTCGGCGTATGCCAAGGCAAAAACAGGGAAAACGGTCGGCGCGTAGTCCCAAAGCCGTTTGAAGCCCTTTCGCCACGCCTGTCCGCTTGGCTTCGTGGTGGACTGACTAGCATCTTGGGCTGTGGGTTGGAGCATCCCTGGGTCGACCCTCGCCTGGTGCGAAATTCTTTGCGTTTTCGCAAATTGGAGCTTTCCAGAGGCTTTTAAAAGGGCTACGAAATGCCAAAAATTGAGCGACGGCCCGAAAATCGGAGCCCTGTACGTCGGAGGCCTCTGTACGCCCAGGGGCCGGGAAGCTCGCAAATTTGAAATTGACTGTTGTCACCTCGAAAACACGTTCTCGGCTGTTTCTGGGCCAAATTTGAGGATTAAAACACCAAAGCTGTTTAAAATTGAGTGAGGATTTCAAAAATGGGCTCAGAATGCGCGAATTATAGTGTTTTCACAAAGAAACCGGGCAAAAACAACTTCGCGCAAAAATCGAAAGAGTGAGGGCTCTTGTCCCGCAGCGCCCGCTGGCCATTTGCCAGAAATCACTGAGCCCACCAAAGGGCTTTGATTTGGCAGTTCGGAGCCCCTTTAAACACCCGCATGCCATTCTGAACTTTTCGATGAGGTGCCGTTCGATTTATCGGTTCAGTATTAAAGAATGTCTTTAGGAACATGGGGTCACTATCAAAAACAATATTAATTGGTTTTGAGACATCGTGTATCAATTCCACGCGTGTTGACAAAGGCATTTCCGGTTATCGATTTTCAAAGTTTCTTCTGCAAAGCGTCGGAAATAAATCTAGCAATATCTTGAAAATAGGCCGATTTCCCGGGGTCTGTCCTATATTTAGGATCTGAAAACGATAATTAGGGTCGAAGTTCTAGATGTTCGGTCGTTGCACGTTCGATACCGGTCGTCTGCCAAAAGACCTCTTCTGCGCCGTCATAGGTCAATTATCCACCGCGGAAATGATCCCTTTGCAGCGTGTCAGCAAACGATTCAGGTGCCCAATCCTTTCTCTATGAACATCAAAAATAGAGATATATCTTTTTCCGTGCATATCCGTTTTCCAGAGCGGTGGTGAATGGTCGATGTCTGATCCCACGGAAGCTCCTCAACATTAGATTGTCCACCCCAGCCCCAGCAATGGACGACGAGACTGGGGATCACGATGAAAAGGTTGCGTATTTTTGATCGGCTTATACCTGCTTTTTCCGGAATATAAGAATTCTAGATTCCATTTGTTCGGCAAAAGCCATGATTTTTCGTCGATTGAACTTGATATTGTTAAAAGCTATTCATTGCAATAAGCTTCAATATATTTCTTTTTAATTAAACCCGCTATTTTACTCGCCATTTTGTAGAATTTTGCAGTCTTTCAGGGGTGCAGATGAGCTAATTCGCCTAAATTTTCCAAGCAAAAGATCGGAAATAGCCGTGTTCCTTAATGTTTTTCAATTCGTTGTAAAATAACGCATTCTTTTGAAGAATGTTGCAAAAATAGAAAATTTCCTCATTCTTGCAAGTTGCGCTTGCGTGTGTGGTCGGTTGGGGGGGGGGGGGTCCGAAGGAGGAATGAAAGGAAATGATAAATATAGTGAGCTAAGATTAAAGAAAATCATGTAAATGAGAAAAAATGGTTACTCCAATATGGAGTTTGGCTAAAGAAAGTAAATTAATTGGCCTGTTTCGACCCTTGTCCAAGACAGGCAATTTACACTAGGGTCGGGTCATCCTCAGTTGGAATCCCTAGCGAAGGAAATTAGATAAATTTTGATAGGAAAGGTTTGTTAGATGAAAATTAAAGGTTAATGAAGTATTTGGTTGAGAAGGTTTAACTAGATTGTGGTGGGGAATTTTTGAGTTTCCGCGTGGGGGTGGGTATCATGGGGCAGAGAGAGGGGGCAGAGAAAAGAGATATACATGGCGTAATGGTCTGGCGCGTTCGGTTTAGAAAATGTGTTGATGGTTGAAAGAAGTCGAAAATTGAATGGAAAAGGATAAAGTAAATGGTAAAGTGATAAATTATAGAAAGTGAATATATTAAATTTATCTAATAGGGTTTATATTCGACTATTTTAGTAAATGAACTATGTTTTTGGATTGCATTGGTGTTTGAGACTAAGTACCGGGTATTTAGTGAAAATTTTTTTGCAAAGGGCATATAAAACTAGCGTAGGGTAACTATTATTTTGTAGATGAGTTAGTAAAAGTTTTATGTGTTTAATTAGATCTTTTTTTTTTTTTTGCTGGGAGCATTTTTCGAGCTATTCTGATAATTTCTCCTTCCACGCACCCGTGTTTGATAGAGTAGGAGATGTTTGAGCAATAGTTTGGTAGGCGTGTGACCTTAAATTTATAATCATCTACTTTATTATATAATTCGGTATGTGTTATATTGTTTTGAGTGTAGATTTTTAGGTCTAGAAAATTTCCGCAATCATTTCTAGAGTTTGTTCGTTCTAATGTAAGTTCTTTGGGGTAAATTTCGGATAGATATTTTTCAATATCAATGGAGTTTTTGTAAAGTATAAGTATATCATCCATGTATCTGTATCCTACAATCTTGCTATCAGCTTTTTCTTTGAGATAAATGTATTCATAATACGTTAAAGTTAGGTCTGCTAGCATAGGGCTACAGTTTTGTCCTTGAGGGATACCTTGTTTTTGTTGAAAAAGTAATTGTTTATAGGTTACAAAACTGTTACTCAGTACGTAGTTAACTAGATACATGATTTCGTTTTTTCCAAAGATATTATTACCAAGGTTTTCGTTTGTATAATAGCAAGATTTGTATCCCATTTTTATATATTTCTTTTGAGAGTTTTTAAAACAAATTTCTAGGATACCATCAATGGCTTGGGTCACGATAGAATGTGGAAGATTAGTAAAAAGACTACTAAAATCTGCAATATATATATTATTTTTATCGTGATTCTCTAGCAAATTGACTTGGTTGGAGTTATTTATAGACCAATATACTATTTTGTTCGTATTATTTGCTATTACTGAGCAGTATCTTTGTAAGTGTTGGCGTATAAAGTTAAGGATACGATGTAAAGTAATAGAAATGGGTTTGATTGAGCTATTATATGCACCAGTAATAAATCTGAATTTAATAGGGTGTTTATGGAATTTAGGTAGTCCGTATATTTTGGGTAGGCTTGGCGTCTCTGGTGGGATAATTTAAATAAAAGATGTGTGTTGATATGCCTTTTAATTATATTTTCTTCGTTCTCAATCGTATATGGTATATAAGTTTCGTTACCATTAGGAAGTCCATTTTGTATTCCCATTTCTTTATCAATAAATTGTTGGTAAAGAAGTGGGCAGATTATTGCAAAGTTAGAAGTTGCTTTATCTACGCTAGTAATTATGAATTTTCTCTGCAATAATCTTATCTCATTCCAGTCTAGCTTAGTAGTCTCTTTATTACTACAATAATTAGTAATTAAATTGATTAAATCACTACTGATTTGTTGAAAATTAACGTTTTTAGCTATTTTAGAGATTTCTTTACCAAATTGTGCAATCATTTTATATTTTACATCTTCTTGAGTGTAATTCAAACTAGGTCGGAACTTAGTGCCTAATTTGAGTATTTCATAGGTGTTTGGGAAGTGTTTAGAAAGTGAATTACTATCGCCCGTAAGCACGTGCGTTTGTCCATTGTGGTTAACACTATTATTTTGATTCTGGAAATCGAAACAATTATTACAGTGAGTAGAATTACGTTTAATATGATTGTTTCCAAGTTTATTGAGAAATTTATTATAGTTAAATAACAATTGACCTAAGGTTGGGTTATATTCATAAGTTATTTGGAAGTCAGTGTTGAATTCTATTTTTGCTTTATTTAGGTATTCTTTAATAATTCTTTTACAATTAATTCGTTCTATACTTGGTTCTAGATAAGGGACTTTTATACGTATTTTAGGATGTTTCTTTTTTGGTTTTACTTGGTTTTCGATTTGACTGTACTTATGGATAGAGGCTTTTGCAAAAGCTTTGACTATTGGGTTATGATGTTCTAAGTAAGGTGTTAATTTTCCGTACATTTTTTTAGGTAAATTGTGTGTAATATTTCTAATTTCGTTAGCATTAAGTTGTGTTAGTTTGAATTGATTGAAATCAAAATTATAGGATTTAGGCTTACGTTTGTTTTTGCGTATACCTCTGTTACGTGGTGGTGGTTTAATTTTGAGAGCGAAATATGGCGATTGGGTGAATATCGAAAAGTCAGTTTCTCTTGCAAGGGCCGCAGTCCAGCGCCCAAGACCCGCGAAGCGGGTTTTGGGTGCTGGTCGTCAATAAGAACGTGCCGCGATCGTTTTGAGACACACACTGTACAAGAGAATTGGTATCACAATGTCGAAATTCATAATGTCGAAATTCATAATTGGAAATGTCATAATGTCGAAATGTCATAATGTCGAAATTCAGAATGTCGAAATTTACATAGGCTAATATTACCGGTTAAACCGCCAAATCCTAGCCAAAAAAATTTTTCCACATTCTATTTTTTTATCTTATTTCACCACAACATTTTTTTGCCTAGAATTCGGGGACTTTACCGGGAATTTTAGCTTATGTAAATTTCGACATTCTGAATTTCGACATTATGAAATTTCGACATTATGAAATTTCGACATTCTGAATTTCGACATTATGAAATTTCGACATTATGAAATTTCGACATTATGAAATTTCGACATGATGACATTTCGACATTTTGAAAATAAGCTTTTCACTTTTCACTCTTACACCAAATTTTGGGTTTGCGTCTTGGACTTTTGCGATTCCATATACCCGTCGTTTCAGCTATGGGTACCCGAGGCATTTTGCGAGCTGATCGGTCGCGATGGATCCAGGATCCAGCTGCACACCGCGGGTCTTGTCTACGTCCGGACAAAGGCTTGCGAATTTCAACAGTAAGTGATTTATTCCTCCGATAACGTGCAAGAAGCGGTAAATTCGCGCCCCTAGGGTACATAGGTTGGAACTAGAGATGTTTTTATTCAGATACGATATGCATCCAGATATATCGCATCTGAAAGCCATCGGGATTCGAAAATCCTAGATGCGATATAGATAATCGTATCTGAATTGGAATCCGACTCACCGAGATACGATACTATCGGAATAACTTTTGCATATCGGATTAAGGGAAATTGGGGCGCTCAGTAGGCGATAAAATGGATGTAAATCGAACAATCTTGTCTCGGAAACGCCTAACCTTATGCTTTTTTATGCAGACTGACCGTACGAAGCACGTATTCACGAGAATAACGGATTTTCTGCTTATTCCGATATGCAAATGTTATTCCGAAATATCATATCTGGATTGAGCCTCGCCGATCCCAGATGCGATAATCGTATCTCGATTGCCCCGGCTAGAACCTAGATACGATATGCAAATTGCCTTAAATGCAAAATTTCCCATATCGTATCTGAATAAAAACATCTCTAGTTGGAACTAGTTAGTTCGTACAATCGAACTTTGCAACTTCTTTCTGAAAATTTAGTGGGCAGGTACCGATGTTCCCGCTTTTCAGCTATCCATTGGGTTCATTGATTTTTGGGACGAAATTACAGGTTTTCAGCCCCAGTCGCTTTTAAGATTTTTTGCGTTTCTCTCGCGGGCATGAGAAATTTTTGACCCGGACAACTCCCAGAACCGCCATCAGTCACCATCGGAACTGATCATTACTAGGGTAGAAACTTAATTACTGGCTGCATGCCAAATTAACCAAAAAAGGCATCCAAAAATTTGTTTTGTAATGGCGGGCCGAAAACGTTTTCTGATGATTTTCTCCTAAATCAAGCTTCAAAAATAACTTTTAATTGAGAAGCAACGCGATTCCGACACACGCATCGTATAGAGCATCCCAATGCACCCCCGTGAATTCAAAAACATTTTGTTTTCTGCCCGTTTTCGGGCCAGAATATTAGAAAGAACGAGGAGAATTGCACGAACTTTAGTTCCAACATAATAAAGCTTTTTTCCAGCAGTTGGAAAATGCCGTTCCAACGATTCCTCAATTTCCTACCGACATGCTGGATCGCCACCGAACGCATAGAAGGTTATTTCGATGAAAGGGAGCTATCGGTATACGACGCAACATTTCAAATTACGCGAAAGGGCATTGCATTTTGTTTATTATCGTAGTGGCGAACATGACTAACAAGGAGTCGCTTTTAGGTGGTTTTGGAGTTTCTGGGCGGGACCTAGCTAGTTCGATAGAGAAAAAAATTCTGAACACCATGCCCTTTTCAAAAAGTGCTGATCGATAAAGGAATTTTAGAAAACTTGATTTAAAGTTCGCACTTTTTTTCTAGTTTTCGGGTCCATTTCCCCGGTTCACGCCGTTTTCGGGGCTGGGCAGGGCGCCATTCATAACCGGTTCTATACCGGCAGCGGGGATTGTTCCAGGAATCGGGGATTTTTCCAGGAATGGGGGATTTTTCCCAGAATAGGGGATTTTTGCCAGGGATCACAGGAATCGGGGATTTTTGACGGAATAGGGGATTTTTCCCGGGATCGGGGATTTTTAAAAACGGGAAAATTGGCCGAATTTTGGGGCAGTCGAAATCGGGGATTTTTGATTTGGCGGTTTGGGGGGCTCCCAGACACTTGCGCCGCGACATTTGCGCCGCGGATCGTATCTTGATTTAAACTGTAACGAATTGGCTATTTCGCGCGAATTTTGTATGTAATTACTGTATTTTGCATTAAAAGCTGACAGAAAGTAAGTAAGGCCAATTCGGAGCGCTCCTAAAGGCGTCAGGAAAGGTGGGCCGTCGCTTCGGATGGGCTGCCGTTCTACACTTTCGAAATCGGGGCTCCTGGCCGCAACGCGCGCCTCGGGCGCCCCGATCTCGAAACTCTGTACGAGCTCGCACCCATCCGAAGCGACTAGACCCCGGGTGGCACGAAGCCTTTTTCTAGTCGCAGAGCGGAAGCAGTTGAAGCACTAACTCCTAGCGCAAGACCATCTTTCTATCGTTTCTTTAACCAGAATACTGTGCGCGAAAAATTGCATCTTCAAGTAGCTGAAACTCGGTTTCGCGGCGCAACTGTCAGGCGCAAGTGTCGGGCGCAAGTGTCGCGGCGCCCGATTTCGACTGCCCCAAAATTCGGCCAATTTTTCCGTTTTTAAAAATCCCCGATCCCGGGAAAAATCCTCGATTCCGGGAAAAATCCCCTATTCCGTCAAAAATCCCCGATTCCGGTGATCCCTGGCAAAAATCCCCTATTCCGGGAAAAATCCCCGATTCCGGGAAAAATCCCCGATTCCTGGAAAAATCCCCGCTGCCGGTATAGAACCTCATAACCTTCCGCCACGACCTCCATCACAGGTTGCAGTGGCGTGTTGGTAGTGCGCTTGCCTCCCAAGCTGGGTTGTTACGGTCCGGACCGAAAAAGTCGGTCCGGTCCAATTTTTTCTGGACCGACTGGACCGACTTGTTTTTTGGACCGTTGGACCGTCTGGACCGACTGGACAGACTTTTTTCTGTACCGTCGGACTGAATGGCAGGATTTTTTCTGGCCCGAGTCCGGCTTTTCTGAAGGGTCGGCATGACACTGGTCCGACGGTTTCCACCTCCTGGACGGAAGCGAGCTATAGAGTGCACCACTCCCCTCCCTCGTTGCCTTTTTGGGATCCCCTGGCTCCCTTTGTTAGGTTAGGGAACGGGGCGGCCGCAGAGAGGGCTGTGAAAACCAGACCCTCTTTGCTGTTAGCGCAGGCGACTCCCCCCCGCTAGCAGCGAAGGACCAAGGTTCCGACAGGTCTGCCTTGGCCAAAACCGGTACAATGGTTCCGGGCCACACCGGAGTTACGGAGTGAAATATCACGAAAAGGATTCTTGAATTCGCAATTAGAATAAAATGTTAAATTAAATGGGGATAGCGTGAGTCGGTCCAGTCGGTCCGACGGTCCAAAAAAAAGTCGGTCCAGTCGTTCCCCGTGGTCCAACGGTCCAAAACAAATTCGCCTGGACCGGACTGGACCGACTCTTTAACATTTTTTTACCTCGGGTTCGAATCTTCGCGCTGGCCAAATCTTTGCTTTTTGGTTTTTGAACGCGTTATCGGTGCATAAAATTTTAATTGGCAGAAAAGCAAATAGTTAACGATAAATAAGACTGGAACTTGTGGCAAAAGGTCAAAAAAATTTCGTAGGCAAACGCACTAGCCACTTGGCCATGCCTAGGACGGGATCCAGGGCGCGTGAAGTCCCTATGTGGCAAGGGCGGTCCACGGCCGCAAATCAGCTCAAATCACCACAAGGGTCGGGATACCGGGAACATTTTAAATTAAAGGCCTCTAGAAAGATGGGATTGGTCAAAAAGCAAGAAGAGGTGCACCGGCTGGGGGTCGAACCAGGTATGGTCCGCTCCGCAGTCCAACGCGTAACCCCCCATACCAAAGGGGTCGAGTCGGTTAGGGTTAGGTAAGGTTAAATAAAAAACTTGCCGAAGCTAGACCATGGATCGTTTGTCATCCAAAAATCAGCATTTGCAAATCCTAAATTCCATGAAAATGATAAACCTCACCTGATACCTCCGGACTTAAGTGCAAAAAACAGCATCGGTTCCGGCAAAGACACAAATATCTATAAATAAAACTAAATTGAACGAAAATACGCTAAAAGCCTCGAGGTTTTCATTTAGTGCGTTTAGAAACCATGCACGAAATGCGCGGGACCGCGCATTCTCCTTCCGCGACTAATTGCGCGACAGAAAGCGCGGTCCCGCGCATTCAGCCGCGTCCCTCTCGCGCATTTTCCGAGAGCCGCGCATGGGGCCGCGCAAGCCCGACTCCCGCGCAACGGACCGCGCGAAAACAACCGAGCCTGGGGGACGCCCGGCCATCTTTCCAGGGGTCTTTAAATTAAATTTTCTAAAAGACCTTTATCGATCAGCACTTTTTAAAAACGGGATGTTGCTCATAATTTTTTTCTCTATCGAACTATCTAGGTCCCGTCCCAAAACTCCAAAAGCTACCACCTAAAAATGACCCCTTGTAAGATATTCGACGAAAACCACTGTCTTTGTAGTTATTTTAATTAGTGTTTTCAACTTACAAATTGGCATGGTTTCGAAATCGCCATTGAATTCCCCGCTAAATAATTTTCGGGAACTTTGGAGCTATGACTTTCAAGATACAGGGTTTTTCGACCGTTATTCTATGCGTGTGTATCGTTTAGGACATAATGACCCAGTTGAGCAAGTCAGGTGAGATCAGTCAAGACAAAGAGAGCATGGATGCCAGCAGAGTACATGATGTAAGTTCATCGCATTAAAGGTACACCAAAGCCTCGTTGGGTTGGAAGACAAACATTGGAAGACAAACTTGGCGCATGCGGGGATACGACCTACTCGTCAAAAAAATTGTGTCGCGAAAAAAAGTAAAATATTTGAGTAAAGCCGAAATTGTCTTGGGGCCAGGGTTGTTCACCGATGGACCCGGATCGGTAAGGATCCGGATCGGATCCGGATCCAATGCGGATCCGAGGAATAAAGGGACCGGAAGTAATATTCTCGATTCTGATGCTGATTCGGTCATGTTAATCGCAAAAATACATAGCCCAGAGGCAGAATTGATTTTTGCATCTAAGAATTAGCACTTAACTCGGTTGCATGATCCATTTACTTGGATCCGGATCGGATCGGATACGCCCTGGATCTGGATCCGGATCCGATCCAGATCCAGATCCGGATCCAGTCCGTTCCGAAAATGACCAACCCTGCTTGGGGCGAAAACGACTTTTTGAGTGGGCGGCGATTACATATCGTAATACCTTGTACGGCATCCAATCTCTCGATATCGGTGGTTCTCGGATCAATTTTCATAATTAAAACGTCTAGAATGATCAAAATACGGGGGTAATTGTCACCTCACCGAAACCCTTTTCGCCGAAAACCTTTTGACCGAAAACCATCGCACCGAAAAACCTTTTCACCGAAAACCCGTTCACCGAAAACCTTCTCACGGAAGACCTTCTCACCGAAAACCTTCTCACCGAAAAACGAATTTTTTATACTAGTTGTAGTGCTCACTTTTCCACGGTGCGGTTTTACGGACCCAGGTATCCACTAAACTTCAACTCGCTCCAAATTACTTCAGAAGGCTTGTTTCCACCAATAAACCCTGTAAAAAAGGCAACATACCACGATAGTAGTAATATAATGAGTTGAACAATGACTGGCAAGTACTATTGAGAAATTAGCATACAAAATTAGTTTTCCGGTGAAAGGGTTTTCGGTCAAGTGGTTTTCGGTGAGATGGTTTTTGGGCGAGCTGGTTTTTCCCTGACAAGGTTTTCGGTGAAGCGACAGGTATTCCAAAATACGGCGAGGACTCCAGAAATAGCATCAGACCTTTAAATTCAAGCGTTTTACGTCCAAACAGGGGCAAAAGATCATGCGGCACAATCGCGTTGCGATCGCATCTGACCAGGGATCAACGCTGAGAGGCGTGGATCGGCTTTCGAGACTTGCCGGTTGCTACGCTGAACTGATCGGAACACGCTTGAGCTGCCTGAATTGAACTGATTTTGAACAGATGCACCCCGAGTAATATTTTTCCCTTTTCAGTGCAGCCCGATCTTTCGCTCGGTGGCCGCTGTGCGTCACATGAGTCTCATTCTGCCAGCCAACTCGATCTTTCGAAAAATCCAAGCTAACTATAGGCACGGTGTCGACACTCTGGTCTTCGTGTCGGTAGGTTCTAGGTTTAGTAGCCATTATGGCCTGATGCAGTAGGGTTAGGGGTACTGTTTTATTATCCGGGGAAGACTTGGCCGTGGGAGAATCCATATTCTCGCTATTTGCAGGATTTCTTTGACGAAATCCGATATAGCATCGAAAAATATGCGAAGGGTTTTTATGGCATGTGAAAAAGATCTAAAATAAAAAATTACGATGAAAAACAAGACTAGCTATTGGAAATTAGACTGGTACCCTGGTTTTCGACATTTTACAATACAAATTCAATAGAGCGTACAAATACTAAGAGTCCTCATTTTATTTTGACACGATGTACTATCAAAAAGTTCTATCAAAAAGAAGATTTAAACGTGGTTTCCGCATAAGAACGTTGTATGGGAGGCGAGTTTTCGACATTTTCGATATTTTTGGCAGAATTTCTTGAACACGACCCGATAGGGCGTCAAAAAAAACTAAGAGTTGTATTTACACCGCGAAAATAATGGAAAAGAAGCAAATTGCATGGCAACACCTGGGAATTCCCCCGCACAGTTTGCTCGCCCCCCGCATAAAAGAACAGTATCGGGGTAGGACTGAAAATATTGGACACTGCAAAGAAACCCCCAATTTATCAAGTCGGCCCACGCTATACAGGTGTCCCAAAAAATCGACCCCTAAAGCAGGCCGCAGTCATGTCCGATTTTGACGATTTAGGTATATATTGAAAGCTCTCGAAAAGGCGAGATAACAGGCGCCTTTCGTTCTTCAATATAGGCATCTTAATTCACGAAATTGAGGCGAAAATCCATGAAAACTGCAGATTTTATTCCAAAGCACCATGTTAATTGCTAGTTAGAGTTAATAGGACGACGCTGGTGTTTTTAAGAAATCGCTGATTATCGAGCGCGGACTAAAAAATTTAGTAAAACGAAATGCGCTTGTTTCTCGCCTTTCCAAGAGTTTTCGAATGTTGTAAAAATCATGCCGATCCGACCTTTCTCCGGACCGCTCAAAAGGGGGTCGATTTTTTCGGGACACCCTTTAGACTGTCCATACCTGTTTCCCCTTGCGTGTTGACTCACTGGTGTTGCGCTTTCCGCATCCAATTCCCGGGTTAGGCGAACGGAAAACACCGAACTACAACAAATTTAGCTCAACGAATCTCCCGTCCTCTGCCGGCAATGCCAGACGGTAAGTTGCTTCTGGTCCTATAAGCAAAACAAAACAATCCTATCCTATAAGCGAGAAAAAAATATGTGTGTTTTCTGTTTCAATTTCCTGCAAATTTTTCGGCACGGAGGTGGAGATGCACGTTTGTTTGAACGTGAACGTTTGAACGTAAGCTCGAAAGGCTGTGAATCCCTAATTAGCTTAAATACTTGGATAATTTTGCGCTGTAAAATCGTTTAAATCGACGCTGATTTGACCAACGTTTGTCCGGAAAAAATTTCGTAGATGAAAAAGGGCCTACCGAATCCTTTTCACTTAATGTTTAATTCCACCGGAACCCAATGAAAAAGGCAAAATATGGTATCTACTATCTACTATATATAAATTTCTAAAGTCCGTCTGTCTATCCAGGAATTCTATCCCGCCGCGAACCCCCAAAAATACCGTAGCTGGGGGCTGAAAATTTTCACGGAGAGCGTGGCGTTTCGCCTTTCCCCCCGGGCAGGGTCAGCTCTGAACCCCCGCGGAGCGGGGGGTTAGTCCTGGTTTCCTCTAATATAACCCCGGGGGTTATTTTTTTTCAATCACCCTGGGGGAGGAGTTGTACTAGACAGGAAGGCGGGGGTTGTAATAGGAAAATAATAGGGGGTATTAGAGGAAATATGGTAACATTTATTTTTACCGTAACTAAAAATCTGCTTTGAGTATAGGGCTTTCAGTCAGAGTGGTGGTTGAGTCAGGTTGTTAGTTAGGGTCTGATACACCTCAGGTCCAATAAAATGCCGGATGAGGCGGTTTTATTTATTATTTATTTATTTTGTATATCATTTACCGAATGGAAGTGAAAGTAGATATTTATAATCGAAGATTCAAGATTTTTGTTTCCAGCGATCAGGGCTGGGAATACGGTGGACATGCTCGAAGTGCGCACGCATGTGGGATGGTGCGTGGATGGATGGGCGAAGTACGAATGGCCTCGCAAGTAGCAGATCATGCAGACAGTCGAAGAAGCATATATTTTTCGACACCGCTATCAGCCGTCCCGGTTTTTTTCAGCTCGTCGATGTACGACCTTTTGTGTTTGACGTGTTTGAGAGTTCGGGTCTTTCGCCTCATTTGGGGGGTTGAACTGTTTTCTTAGGACCTATGCTTCAAGCCAAACTGGCGGATCTGCTCCTAAATGGTTTTTCTACTACGACTACTACTCCTAAACTTGACAAATTTTGGCCTGATTCAAGTTTGCTGTACTCTCCCAAAATGCGGTTTTTGTGTTCAAATCGCTCAATAAAGGCCAGAAACGTACTCTGCGACAAAAATTAGGTAGCGGAAGGCACATTTTAGCGGTGAAAACTTCCTTTTAGTTTGGAGATCGGGTACCGTAAAATAGTATACGGGGGATACTAGTTTACGCTACTCGCCCAAAATTTGAGTTTTTCTACATGAATCGAAGCAGTCTGAAGCGCATTAATCAGCAAAAATAATTGGCCCGGCTCGATAGCCCCGATAATTCAAAAGCAATAATTCCTTTCGCATTCCGTTCATTTCAGATTGCCTTTTTCCCGGACCGTGTTCAACAGCGTGGAATGTTGTATAAAATGAACCTTGAACTCGATACAGAGGACTCCACTTTTTGGGTATTCCAGGTTTTTGCCTAAATTTTGCTCAAGAGAACCAATAAATATAATATTGGTTCTAGCCTGAATTCAATCAATGGATCGAACAATTCCATAAGGGGACTCTGACATTGCTGGACGAGATGGCAGATGATGCTCAACTGACGAAGAGATGGTTGAAAGAACGAGACGAATCGGTAGGCAAAACTCGGTGCTTGCCGCTTAAAGGGATACCCAACCTTTTCGGTCCTGTAAAAGCAAAAACTACATCGCGGCCGGGGGTCGAACCCCGGTTCCGCGTCTGATAGGCCTGGCTTAGGCTAAGGCTTAGGCTTAGGGCTTAGGCTTAGGCTAAGGCCATAATGGCAAGCCATTGAGAGGGATGGGCTATGCGGGGGGGCCATATCTCGGCCATCTGATGTCCAATTTCGATGATCTCAACATCCATCAATATCTACTCCTCGAGGGCTATCGATTGGTATTAACGATATCGCATGCAAATGCCTGTATGCAGAGTTATCTGACTTCGAAGCTTTCACCGAATTTTCTCTGAAACTTCTGAGACCTGTATTTTAGCGTACGTCAGTTTTTGGGTCCTTTCAGGGTTGTCTTGTGATAGAGCATCCGAAGATCTACCAAACCATATATCAAACTTTCAAATCGGACGGTCCTACGGGTTTTTACAGCGGTTCAAAGATTGTGTGCCATTACTTTTGTTGTGTCTTGCCAGAGTGTGATGCGCAGCGGGACGAACAGTTCCAAAGACTGTTTATTCGACGAGCGACATGGCGGCAAGATGAGGAGGAAAATAGAACTGAACTGGGGAAATAAATGCCATCGCAGGCCCCTGGGGGGAGAGAGACCCCGTTACGGTGGAAAGGGCACTGGATAGGCGAGGGGCCGGGGAGCGAAGGGAAAAGGGCGCGGGCGCTCAAAGGCGCCTCCGCAACACCGCCCCCTGTAGAACGAAAAGAAATGTGGATAGGAGGAGGAGACACCAAAAGGAAATGTACAAATGCGTACAGCAAAACGAGGGATCAAATCACAACGTAAAATAAATCAAACTTATTTGCTTTTTCCTTTAATAATTGGCGAGCGTAGGGCTTAGTCATCCTTCCTTCCTTCCTTCCTTCCTTCAGAACGTCCGGCGATGCTTGACCAAGGAAGACGGCGATTTGTGGCACGACTTACTTCCCTCTTTGCAAGAATGATGAGCTTGATCTTGGGCTTCATGTCGACGGGCTGCTTCCTGTGCGCGCTCCGTCCGCCGAGCTGTTGCAAACACTCGGTCTTTGCGATGGACCTCTTCCGTAGAGGTGGAACCCATCGGCCGGCTGCCCTTGGTGGTGGCGATCCGGGCTTTGTCGACTTGATGTTGTCGCTTTTTGTTCGCCGGGGCTCGTGGGGCTCCTCGTGCGATCGATGACCATCGTCCAGCGGTCCTAATTCCTTTCTGGCGCGGATCCATCGAAGTTGTGGATGCTGCGGGTGGGGGCATACCCTGTCCGATTTATCCTCCGGGGATATGGGAGGGACAATCTCCAAGCCAACCTCTTTGCAAGCGAATCCAGTCCTTTGTGGGTGAGGACATAACCGTACTTCTTTTTGAAGTTGTTTTGCGGCCGGTCTTGACTGAGTTCGAGCGGGCGAGGGGCAGCCGGATGCCTCATTGTGACCCTTTCGTCGCGACCTTCTCTGCATTTCTTGTCGTCCTTGCTGGAGACATCCTTCCTTCCTTCTTGCGCTTGAACGTGAAGACGGCGCGCTTCGACTTGGTCCTTCTTGTCGACGGGCATGGCCGCGCGATCCGGGCACATAAAAGTGCGAAGGCCAAATAGGGGTAAAAATACTTCCCTTTTAATCGAATCCTCCATGGGGCGACGCCGCTTCTTTGCCATGTAGAGTTTCTTGTCCTTGCGCTCGATCCACATCTGCTTGACCAACTTTTGCTTGACTGGGCGGCGGCTTGAGCGGCTGCTTCTTGGCTTGGGGGTTTCCTTGTTGTTGGGTGAGTTCGGGATCCTGCTCGCCAGTTGTTGTGTCTGACCCGACAGACAGCGCGGGACGAACAGTATCCAAGACTGTTTATTCGACGAGCGACATGGCGGCATGAAGGGGAGAAATTAGAACTGAACTGGGGAAATAAATGCCATCGCAGGCCCCTGGGGGGAGAGAGACCCCGTTACGGTGGAAAGGGCACTGGATAGGCGAGGGGCCGGGGAGCGAAGGGAAAAGGGCGCGGGCGCCTCCGCAACAACTTTCTTTCCAACCTAATACAGGGTGTCCCATAAAAAAAGCACCCCTCCGGCATTTCGCCATATGACATCCGATCGGTCCCAAATTTGGACTTGAGGTGTATTAAACCCTAAATAACCACAATCCTGAGTCATAGCCCGCCAGCTACAGTAATTTTCGAGATACAACAAAAATAAACTTTATTATCCGTTTTTCATAAGGGTTTCGTTGGATCCGACCAGTCGAATATTAAGTGAAAATGAAGTGGCAAGCGTTCTTTACCCCTAGAAATTTTTTCCTGATAAAAATTGATCAAATAACCGTTGATTTCAACAATTTTTGTAACCCAAAGACACCCCCGATATCAAGCGAAATTAGGGATTCGCAGCCGGAAGTCGATGCAAATCTATGCAAAGTCCAAAAAGATCGCCGAAAAAACTGTTAAGAATCGCGTAAAAATAGGTTTTTGGCAATAACTTGAAAACTACTGTAGCGATCCGGCTATAACTCAGGATTGTGGTTATTTATGGTCTGATACACCCTTGTGCAAAGTGTGGGCCGGATTGGATGTAAGGCGGCGAAATGCCGGAGGGGTGCTTTTTTTTGGGACACCCTGTATTTCCCCCGGCTGTGCTCTTGCCTGCACCTTGGATGTAATGAACATAACAGTGATTTGCATAAACCCAGCCCGCTCCAGCCCTCTTACCTGGCCCGTCCAGCCCGCTCCCCGGTCCGTCCCAGCCCGTCCGCTAATTTTATGCAAATTGGGTAGTCAGCCCGTGCGGGCCGTCCGGCCCCGGACGCCCGCGGGCCGGGCCTGAAATGACCAACCCTGGTTGTGAGTAACGGTGTTCTGGTTAATCATTATTTCAGGATCAGAACCCATTCTGGATACCTACTCACACCAGCTACTTTCGGATCGATACTCACGACAAAGGTATTTATTCTATCAGCACTCTAAAGGGTGTCCCAAAAAGCACCCCCTCTAGCCGGCCACAACCATGTCCGATTTTTACGATTCAGTTATCTTTCGAAAGTTCTCGAAAACGTGAGTCCTCCACGTCACTCCGATTTTCGAAATTTCGCCGTTATCCGGAATTCCGAAAACCATTTTTTGTTCGATTTTCGGCATTTTTCATCCAAAAACGACAAGAGACAACTTTTTTATCAAAAGCCCAGTTTAACCGATTTAATCTCTATCCAAGTTGTGTTTTCGGAAAAGTCTTTCATAAAGCCAAAAATTATTTATTGAATAAACAAAAATTGAGGAAAATCTATGGGCAGCACATAGGATAACGGGGGAGTCAAATTTTCGAAATTTGCGAAATTTTCGGTATTTTGAAAACGTCATTCGATAAAGCGTCGAAAACTGCCCTAGGAAAATTAGTTTCAGCCCGAAATAATGTAAATGTAATTTTTTATCGAATAAACAAAAATTGATCAAAATCCATGGGCAGCACATAGGATAACGGGGGGAAGCCAAATTTTTGAGATTTTCGATATTTTGAAAACTCGAATCGATAGAACATCAAAAAATATACTAAGATATTTTTTTACAACGCGAAAAAATGTATCATAAAAGTTTTATAGCCTAAAAACTATTTTTGAAAACTATGGGCAGCACATAGGATAACAGGGGGGGAAAAATGAGAAAGATTTTCGATATTTTGAAAATGCCATTCGATAGAGGACCGAAACATATACTCAGAGTTTTTTTTACAGCCCGAAAAAGCATATTTAAAAATACTTTTATCATATAAAAAGTTTGAGTCCCCCGCCGTACCGCCATTAGCATTGTGCCGGACTCGCCTTTGCGTGAGTTTTCGATAGATACCTAAATCGTAAAAATCGGACACGACTGCGGTCGGTGAAGGGGAGGAATTTTTTGGGGCACCCTTTAAACTTGGTGCTCCCACACCCCCGCAAGATCGGTAATCTAGCGATTAACAAGAGCAGATTTTGAGTGTCAATGGAGGTTTCGTTCTGAGAGCAAGCCAATCGTGTGCCGAATTTTACGCTGATTCTGAAACGGTCAAACAATTTTTGACCAAAGATTAAAGGTACATTCCGCGCTCGTCAAAAAAGCCCAGGTTGGCGGCAAGAAATCGGATGTCCGGCGTCGGCGGCCTCTAGCTCTTCACACCCTCCACCCCCCGCCCCTCTCCCGTCTCTCCCATGGCCGAGTGGTCTAAAGCGCTTGCCCCAGGCGAGCGTCCCGGGTTCGGTTTTGCCCGACTTCTAGCACCTACCGTAACCGGGCATTCTAATACACGATTTGTAAAGATCTTATGCCATTCAAACGAGAGCGAACTGTACCTTTAACGCTTTTGGGGCCTAGCTAGTTCAATAGAGAAAACAATTCCGCTTCCGTTTTCAACGAGCGCTGAACGATTGTGGCCGAAACCTTAATTTAATTCAAAACCGGCCCCCAAAACCCGCTTCGCGGGCCTTGGGCGCTGAAATGCGGCCTTTGCATCAGGAATTTCACTTTTCGCGAGCGCGGGTCCTTCGGAACTTCTTTCTCACCGACCACAGGCGCGCGTGTCATTGTTTATGGGTTATGCTATTCCTAGCGGGGCAGCCAGCTTTTTTTCGATGCAAGCCTAGTTTTATTGATGAGTAGTGGCTGCGTTTTAACGGTGTTGTTTTAGAATTATGGCGTATTATAAATTGAATTAATTAAATTAGTATTAGAAATTATTTTAACGGTCCACACAGGGTGGCGAGGGTGGGGATTCAATTACGGTTAAAAATAAATAAAATAAATAATCATTATTTCTTATAGATACTTTACATTTCTGTGAGATTTCGCGACATCTATGGATTGAGCGCCGAAAAATATACCAAGACCAGGGTTGGTCACGCTGGATCCTAATCGGATCCGGTCCGGTCCGTGGCGGACCGAGGGGTTTTCATTTGCTAGGAGAAACGGAAACGCAACATGCAAATTTCGAATGCAAAAGAGTGACGTATCAAGAAATGACGCAATGTGGAATTCGCTTAATAAAAATGTAAAAAATTATTTATTCCCCGTTAATTTTTGTCTATGTAAGGGACGGATAGTAGCGAGATGTGGAAAAACATGTCAAATTTATGGAGAGCAGTATTTTGAATACAAAATTTTCCATATCTGGCTTCTGAATCATGCCTTTTTGTGTCCACCGGACCGGACCGGTCCGATCCGGTCCGAAATTCTCGGATCCACTCGGTCCGATCCGAACCGGACCGGAAAGGGGACCGTCCGCGGACCGGATCCTTTGTGACCAACCCTGACGAAGAGAGCTATTTTCAGCAGCTACCAATGTAATATAAAGGATTTATAGCCAAAAAAAAATTCATACTGGTTTGGAATCAGCGCAAACTTCTTATCGAAACCACAAGAAAAGCTTGGCCCCATATCGAAGCAGCGAAGCACTCAAAACTTGAAAGCAACTACGCAAAAATGTCTAGATATTTCAGGCGTTGTCGGAGCCTGTTTCACGCGTGATGAAGAGGCAGAAGTTTTCCTATTCGACCGATGAATAAAGATTACGAAGCCCCACAGTCAACGTTAAATTTTACAGCGAACGAACGGACACTAATTCCGTGGGGGGCTTATACCGGGGCTTGACATCGGGTCGTGCCCACTTTTTGACCGCATACAACACGCACAAACAGGCACTTTCGGCCGAGGCGTAATTTATAAAGAAATGCTAGTTAATAAACGTCTTATAATATTATTTAATGCTGCTTAATATACTATAATCAACTAAAATAATTTTGCTGGGGTCTCCGTCCGTCTGTCTGTCTGTCCGTGTGAAGCCGAATACAACTCGAAGGGGAAAGGAGCTGGAGCTTAGCTCTCTTCGGATTCGGATAGAGCGTGGTTAGAAACCCCCCAAACTGATAAAAAATTGTCAAAAACTTTTAGTTTAAATTATTAAAATTAACTTTGAATGCTTTTTCCTTACAAGGAGTGCCTTTTGGGTGTCATCGGCAAATCCCTTCGAGACCTGGTTCATTCGATAGAGAATTGAATTTTGAAGTCGTTCATTTTTGCAGAAAGGCTTTTCCTGATTTTATAAAATTAAAAAACTAGAGTGCGAAAATCCCATAGTTCCTCGGTTGCTGTCGCCAGACAAGCCCTGGGCAGCCCTAGGTGAAGTGCCCACGGGTGCGCCCTCACCCATCATCGCCGATGGCGCAGCGGTTAACGCATCTACCTACGATGTTTCTTTTTGCCTTTGGTTGCAGGTTCGGTTCGTTTATGCGTGTTTCCTTTGCGTCTTGAACCTTGATGATATTTCCACACCTTTTAGGCATTTCTGGGTCATGGTGGAGGCATTAGTAACGTTTCCACGTTGGGCTGGGACAAGAAATCAGGACATTTCTCTGGTCAAAATTTTCTCTGGGACTGTGACGGCCAATTTCAATTATCCAGATTCTTAAAACGCTCTGAAAGTCACAAAAGTGTTTTTAAAAACAAAAAGCAAAAGTAATTAACAAAAAAATGGCGACATTTCGAAAATCGGAGTGACGTGGAGGACTCACGTTTTCGAGAGCTTTCGAAAGATAACTGAATCGTAAAAATAGGACACGACTGCGGTCGGTGAAGGGGAGGGGAATTTTTTGGGGCACCCTTTAAACTTGGTGCTCCCACACCCCCGAAAGATCGGTAATCGAGCGATTAACAAGAGCAGATTTTGAGTGTCAATGGAGGTTTCGTTCTGAGAGCAAGCCAATCGTGTGCCGAATTTTACGCTGATTCTGAAACGATCAAACAATTTTTGACCAAAGATTAAAGGTACATTCCGCGCTCGTCAAAAAAGCCCAGGTTGGCGGCAAGAAATCGGATGTCCGGCGTCGGCGGCCTCTAGCTCTTCACACCCTCCACCCCCCGCCCCTCTCCCGTCTCTCCCATGGCCGAGTGGTCTAAAGCGCTTGCCCCAGGCGAGCGTCCCGGGTTCGGTTTTGCCCGACTTCTAGCACCTACCGTAACCGGGCATTCTAATACACGATTTGTAAAGATCTTATGCCATTCAAACGAGAGCGAACTGTACCTTTAACGCTTTTGGGGCCTAGCTAGTTCAATAGAGAAAACAATTCCGCTTCCGTTTTCAACGAGCGCTGAACGATTGTGGCCGAAACCTTAATTTAATTCAAAACCGGCCCCCAAAACCCGCTTCGCGGGCCTTGGGCGCTGAAATGCGGCCTTTGCATCAGGAATTTCACTTTTCGCGAGCGCGGGTCCTTCGGAACTTCTTTCTCACCGACCACAGGCGCGCGTGTCATTGTTTATGGGTTATGCTATTCCTAGCGGGGCAACCAACTTTTTTCGATGCAAGCCTAGTTTTTTTGATGAGTAGTGGCTGCGTTTTAACGGTGTTGTTTTAGAATTATGGCGTATTATCAACTATAATAATTTTCTTGACGCGTCCGTCCGTCTGTCTGAAGCCGAATACAACTCGAAGGGGGAAAGGAGCTGGAGCTTAGCTCTCTTCGGATTCGGATAGAGCGCCGTCAGAAACGCCCAAACTGATAAAAAAATTATGAAATTTTTTTAATTTAAATTATTAAAATTAACTTTGAAAGTGGCGCCTTAATAAAAGTGGCCCTTCTCCCGGCTGGCCACGCCCCCCTTTTCCCCGGCCCCTCTTCCCCAGGCTCTTTCCCGCGCCCAAATAGATTTTTAAGTTATTATAATACTATTAATACTTTTTAATTGTGTTAATTTATTATTTAAATCATTTAAAGTATTAGGATGGAATCTAAGTTGTTTCTGAGGGATTTCGGCTATGGGGGTATCTAAAGCCATCAGGAAGTTATTTAAGTAGTTTAAGTAGTTAAGTAGTAATATTATAAACTAGCATTTCTTTATAAATTACGCCTCGGCCGAAAGTGCCTGTTTGTGCGTGTTGTATGCGGTCAAATAGTGGGCACGACCCGATGTCAAGCCCCGGTATAAGCCCCCCACGGAATTAGTGTCCGTTCGTTCGCTGTAAAATTTAACGTTGACTGTGGGGCTTCGTAATCTTTATTCATCGGTCGAATAGGAACACTGCTGCCTCTTTATGATCTGCGGTGAAACAGGCACCGACGACGCCTAAATTAATTATTTATTAAATTTTATTAAATTTAATGAATTCAATTTATAATACGCCATAATTCTAAAACAACACCGTTAAAACGCAGCCACTACTCATCAAAAAAACTAGGCTTGCATCGAAAAAGGTTGGTTGCCCCGCTAGGAATAGCATAACCCATAAACAATGGCACGTGCGCCTGTGGTCGGTGAGAAAGAAGTTCCGAAGGACCCGAGCTCGCGAAAAGTGAAATTCCTGATGCAAAGGCCGCATTTCAGCGCCCAAGGCCCGCGAAGCGGAATACACGAGGGGGAACTAACTTTAATTAAGTCGTAAAAATAGGACATGGTTGTGGCCGGCTAGAGGGGGTGTTTTTTTGGGACACCCTTTAGAGCGCTGATAGAATAAATACCTTTGTCGCGAGTGTCGATCCGAAAGTAGCTGGTGAGAGTAGCTATCCAGAATGGGTCCTGATCCTGAAATAATGATTAACCAGAACACCGTTACTCGCAACCAGGGTTGGTCATTTCAGGCCCGGCCCGCGGGCGTCCGGGTCCGGACGGCCCGCACGGGCTGACTACCCAATTTGCATAAAATTGGCGGACGGGCTGGGACGGACCGGGGAGCGGGCTGGACGGGCGGGGTGAGAGGGCTGGAGCGGGCTGGGGTTATGCAAATCACTGTGTTAATTACATCCAAGGTGCAGGCAAAGCCCAGCCGGGGGAAATAGAAACCATTTTTATAGTATTGTACAGGGTGTCCCAATAAAAAAGGTCACGCTGGCATTTTGTCATTTAAAATTGAATCGACTTGAAATTTGGAACAGAGCTGCGGAAGGCAATTTAAAATGTTCACAGAAACTTTCAGCCCGATCGGAACAGTAGTTTTCGCCAAGCGGGAAACGGGAAGCACCCTGTATTGCCTTGCCCCCCGGGAGGGCCAGTCGATAGCAGCCGCGAAGCGGCTGCTATCGACTGTCTACTACAGTGCGTATCAAAAAGATAGAGCCACTTGGTTTTTCACCTTTATCTTGGCGCAGAGGTATTTTTATGCTTGGTTGGGCATAGACATCTTGTAGCCCTTGAAAAGACGCATCTTTCTGTGTAGTCGAAATTTTTCTATGATCGATATTAGGCTTTTTATGATGAAAACAAGCAAATAGAGCCAGAAACACAAGTATCAAAAAGATAGAGCCACAATTTGCATCCACTTTACATGTGCTTTGAGCTTGCAAATTACATGGTAATTCTCATGCAAATTGTCCGCTTCATTCAAATCAACAAGGGCCGCAGAAAAATTTTATCGCTCTAAACATTTCTAAGCGCGCAAATGAAGCGAACACCTAATAAAAAATTAGCCTTTTTATTGCTACTATTCAATCTGATTTTTCTGCGGCCCTTGTTGATTTGAATGAAGCGAACGATTGGCATGAGAATTACCATGTAATTTGCAAGCTCAAAGCGCATGTAAAGTGAATGCAAATTGTGGCTCTATCTTTTTGATACTTGTGTTTTTGGCTCTATTTGCTTGTTTTCATCATAAAAAGCTTAATATCGATCATAGAAAAATTTCGACTACACAGAAAGATGCGTCTTTTCAGGGGCTACAAGCTGTGTATGCTTAGCTTGGCTGGAAAATGCCACAGCGTGAAGTTAAAGGTGAAAAACTAAGTGGCTCTATCTTTTTGATACGCACTGTATATATAAATTTCTAATGTCCGTCCGCCCGACCGTCCGTACACGAATTCAGCCAAATTTTGCATTCAAATTCAAAATACAAGTTGTGGGGGAAGGAGGTCCAGCGCTGAATCCCCGCAAAGCGGGGGTCAGCGCTGGTAGCCATATATATTTTCCCCACTCGCCCCGGTTTGGCGAGGTTAGGGCGGCCCCCTTGTCCGCTTCGACCTCCTCTCCCTCCTTGGGGTGGCCCATCCCTCTCAATGGCTTGCCATTATGGCCTAATGGATAGCGGTCAGGCCTATCAGACGCGGGATCGGCGTTCGACCCCCGGCCGCAATGTAGTTTTTGCTTTTACAGGACCGAAAAGGTTGGGTATCCCTTTAAAGCGCACGCTCAGGGAGGGGCCGTGTACTCGTCCCAACGTGTACACCCTCTGGACGTAGGGACCGCGCGCACTGCCTGCCCATGCTGTGACAGGCCATTCCCCTCCTTTGCGGGGTGGGGCGCCCCTCGGCCCCTCGCCAGGTTGTAACTGTGGCTGACTGGTATCCATCCGCGCCTCCCGAGCGGAGGGCCCGGGTTCGACCCCGGCCGCGGCAGAAATCTTTGCTTTTTTCCAAAAAAACGTCCCTGAACGTGCCCTTTAAGCGGCAAGCACCGAGTTTTGCCTACCGATTCGACTCGTTCTTTCAACCATCTCTTCGTCAGTTGAGCATCATCTGCCATCTCGTCCAGCAGTGTCAGAGTCCCGTTATGGAATTGTTTGATCCATTGATTGAATTCAGGCTAGAACCAATATAATATTTATTGGTTCTCTTGAGCAAAATTTAGCCAAAAACCTGGAATACCCAAAAAGTGGAGTCCTCTGTATCGAGTTTAAGGTTCATTTCATACAGCATTCCAGGCTGTTGAACACGGTCCGGGCAAAAGGCAATCTGAAATGAACGGAATGCGAAAATTATTGCTTTTGAATTATCGGGGCTATCGGGCCGGGACAAACCGAAATCTCTAGTCCTTTGTCTAGAAATGCCTGGTAACTAAATAACGGGCTGATTAATGTTTGTAGTAAACCATAGCTATGTTTCAATTAAATAGACTATCGAAAAACTTCTTAAAAAAGTTGAAAAAAAATCGAAATTATGGTTAAAAATCGGCCGTTCGTAAATCGATATTTATGGCACTTGTTAATAAAAACTTGGGGGAAATTCAGGTTAACGGTACTCTCCCAAAATGCGGTTTTTTGTGTTCAAATCGCTAAATAAAGACCAGAAACGTACCCTGCGACAAAAATTGGGTAGCGGAAGGCACATTTTAGCGGTGAAAACTTCCTTTTAGTTTGGAGATCGGGTACCGTAAAGTAGTATACGGGGGGATACTAGTTTACGCTACTCGCCCAAAATTTGAGTTTTTCTACATGAATCGAAGCAGCAAGGTCTGAAGCGCATTAATCAGCAAAAATAATTGGGCGGGAAGGCCTAATAATGGGTGTTTTGGGACTTCGAAGTTTGAGGCTTATGACATGTCGGGCAAGGCGGCACGTCGCTTCGGATGGGCTGCCGCTCCACTCTTTCGAAATCAGGGCGCCTAGGCGCTACGCGCGGCTCGGACTCCCCGATTTCGAAACCCTGTACGAGCTTGCACCCATCCGAAGCGACTAGCCCCCGGGTGGCACGAAGCCTTACAAGGGAAGTGCACGACCGGCCCACGAGAAATCGACACGAGACATAGTGGTTCTGATAGAATCGGACACGGGGATTCCGAATCTGTAATCAGAATTTGCTAAATAAAACGGAGAAAAAAGTTATGAAGCTTCAAAGTTGGCAAAATCGCCAAAAACCGTACCTTTTAGGGCCCGTAAAAACCAGTGGAACGGAATTGAGAAGAAAAGAATTAGTGCAGCTTGTTCAGCAGAAAAAACGCTTTCGAATAAGCTGTAATACGTAGCATTTGCAAACAATTCACTGAAAAAGGTTTTTTGGATTCACGGGCAAGGGTATGGCCTGTCAAGTTCATAGAAGAGATTTTCGCGAAATCATCGTAACCTTGAAGTAAGTTAGCTCATTCGAAAGCGCTTTTTCTGCTGAACAAGATACACTAATGGCTTGCGGCAAATTTTCATTCCCTGGGCCTTTACAGGCCCATAAAAGTCCGATTTTGGGCGATTTTGCCAACTTTGAAGCTTCATAACTTTTTTCTCCGTTTTATTTAGCAAATTCTGATTACAGATTCGGAATCCCCGTATCCGATTCTATCAGATCCACTATGTCTCGTGTCGATTTTTCGTGGGCCGGTCGTGCACTTCCCTTGTTAGTTTTAGGCTAAAACTGGGTGTGATTGAGCGATGTGTACGATTCTCCCTTTTAGGACTTTCCGCCCAATTATTTTTGCTGATTAATGCGTTTCAGACCTTGCTGCTTCGATTCATGCAGAAAAACTCAAATTTTGGGCGAGTACCGTAAAGTAGTATCCTTCTTATACTACTTTACGGTACCCGATCTCCAAACCAAAACGAAGTTTTCAGCGCTAAAATGGGCCTTCCGCTACCTAATTTTTGTCGCAGAGTACGTTTCTGGCCTTTATTTAGAGATTTGAACACAAAAAACCGCATTTTGGCAGAGTACAGTCAACTTGAATCCGGCCAAAATTTGTCAAGTTTAACAGCAGTAGTCGTAGTAGAAAAACCATTTAGGAGCAGATCCGCCAGTTTGGCTTGAAGCATAGGTCCTAAGAAAACAGTTCAACCCCCAAATGAGGCGAAAGACCCGAACTCTCAAACACGTCAAACACAAAAGGTCGTACATCGACGAGCTGAAAAAAACCGGGACGGCTGATAGCGGTGTCGAAAAATATATGCTTCTTCGACCGTCTGCATGATCTGCTACTTGCGAGGCCATTCGTACTTCGCCCATCCATCCACGCACCATCCCACATGCGTGCGCACTTCGAGCATGTCCACCGTATTCCCAGCCCAGATAGCTGGAAACAAAAATCTTGAATCTTCGATTATAAATATCTACTTTCACTTCCATTCGGTAAATGATATACAAAATAAATAAATAATAAATAAAAACGC
This sequence comes from Mesorhabditis spiculigera, assembly GCA_958295435.1. Taxonomy (NCBI): domain Eukaryota; kingdom Metazoa; phylum Nematoda; class Chromadorea; order Rhabditida; family Rhabditidae; genus Mesorhabditis; species Mesorhabditis spiculigera. The sequence continues at coordinate 39,129 of CATQJA010001575.1, forward strand.
CTCATCCGGCATTTTATTGGACCTGAGGTGTATCAGACCCTAACTAACAACCTGACTCAACCACCACTCTGACTGAAAGCCCTATACTCATAGCAGATTTTTAGTTACGGTAAAAATAAATGTTACCGTATTTTCTCTAATAACCCCGCCTCTATTATAACCCCCGCCTTCCTGTCTAGTACAACGCCTCCCCCGGGGTGATTGAAAAAAATATAACCCCCGGGGTTATATTAGAGGAAACCAGGGCTAACCCCCCGCTCCGCGGGGGTTCAGAGCTGACCCTGCCCGGGGGGAAAGGCGAAACGCCACGCTCTCCGTGAAAATTTTCAGCCCCCAGCTACGGTATTTTTGGGGGTTCGCGGCGGGATAGAATTCCTGGATAGACAGACGGACTTTAGAAATTTATATATAGTAGATAGTAGATGCCATATTTTGCGTTTTTCATTGGGTTCCGGTGGAATTAAACATTAAGTGAAAAGGATTCGGTAGGCCCTTTTTCACCTACGAAATTTTTTCCGGACAAACGTTGGTCAAATCAGCGTCGATTTAAACGATTTTACAACGCAAAATTAGCCAAGATTTTAAGCTAATTAGGGATTCACAGCCTTTCGAGCTTACGTTCAAACGTTCACGTTCAAACAAACGTGCATCTCCACCTCCGTGCCGAAAAATTTGCAGGAAATAGAAACAGAAAACACACATATTTTTTCTCGCTTATAGGATAGGATTGTTTTGTTTTGCTTATAGGACCAGAAGCAACTTACCGTCTGGCATTGCCGGCAGAGGACGGGAGATTCGTTGAACTAAATTTGTTGTAGTTCGGGGTTGTCCGTTCGCCTAACCCGGGAATTGGATGCGGAAAGCGCAACACCAGTGAGTCAACACGCAAGGGGAAACAGGTATGGACAGTCTAAAGGGTGTCCCGAAAAAATCGACCGCCCTTTGAGCGGCCCGGAGAAAGGCCGGATCGGCATGATTTTTACAACATTCGAAAACTCTTGGAAAGGCGAGAAACAAGCGCATTTCGTTTTACTAAATTTTTTAGTCCGCGCTCGATAATCAGCGATTTCTTAAAAACACCAGCGTCGTCCTATTAACTCTAACTAGCAATTAACATGGTGCTTTGGAAGAAAATCTGCAGTTTTCATGGATTTTCGCCCTCAATCTCGTGAATTAAGATGCCTATATTGAAGAACGAAAAGCGCCTGTTATCTCGCCTTTTCGAGAGCTTTCAATAGATACCTAAATCGTCAAAATCGGACATGACTGCGGCCTGCTTTAGGGGTCGATTTTTTGGGACACCTGTATAGCGTGGGCCGACTTGATAAATTGGGGGTTTCTTTGCAGTGTCCAATATTTTGCAGTCCTACCCCGATACTGTTCTTTTTATGCGGGGGGGCGAGCAAACTGTGCGGGGAATTCCCAGGTGTTGCCATGCAATTTGCTTCTTTTCCATTATTTTCGCGGTGTAAATACAACTCTTAGTTTTTTTTGACGCCCTATCGGGTCGTGTTCAAGAAATTCTGCCAAAAATATCGAAAATGTCGAAAACTCGCCTCCCATACAACGTTCTTATGCGGAAACCACGTTTAAATCTTCTTTTTGATAGAACTTTTTGATAGTACATCGTGTCAAAATAAAATGAGGACTCTTAGTATTTGTACGCTCTATTGAATTTGTATTGTAAAATGTCGAAAACCAGGGTTCCAGTCTAATTTCCAATAGTTAGTCTTGTTTTTCACCGTAATTTTTTATTTTAGGTCTTTTTCAGATGCCATAAAAACCCTTCGCATATTTTTCGATGCTATATCGGATTTCGTCAAAGAAATCCTGCAAATAGCGAGAATATGGATTCTCCCCCGGATAATAAAACAGTACCCCTAACCCTACTGCATCAGGCCATAATGGCCATTATGGTCATAATGGCTACTAAACCTAGAACCTACCGACACGAAGTACAGAGTGTCGACACCGTGCCTATAGTTAGCTTGGATTTTTCGAAAGATCGAGTTGGCTGGCAGAATGAGACTCATGTGACGCACAGCGGCCACCGAGCGAAAGATCGGGCTGCACTGCAAAGGGAAAAATATTACTCGGGGTGCATCTGTTCAAAATCAGTTCAATTCAGGCAGCTCAAGCGTGTTCCGATCAGTTCAGCGTAGCAACCGGCAAGTCTCGAAAGCCGATCCACGCCTCTCAGCGTTGATCCCCTGGTCAGATGCGATCGCAACGCGATTGTGCCGCATGATCTTTTGCCCCTGTTTGGACGCGAAAACGCTTGAATTTAAAAAGTCTGATGCTATTTCTGGAGTCCTCGCCGTATTTTGGAATACCTGTCGCTTCACCGAAAACCTTGTCAGGGAAAAACCAGCTCGCCGAAAACCATCTCACCGAAAAACCTTTTCACCGAAAAGCCATCTCACCGAAAACCACTTGACCGAAAACCCTTTCACCGGAAGTTTGGGAACTAAGTTTGTATGCTAATTTTTCAATAGTACTTGCCAGTCATTGTTCAACTCATTCTATTACTACTATCGTGGTATGTTGCCTTTTTTACAGGGTTTATTGGTGGAAACAAGCCTTCTGAAGTAATTTGGAGCGAGTTGAAGTTTAGTGGATACCTGGGTCCGTAAAACCGCACCGTGGAAAAGTGAGCACCACAACTAGTATAAAAAAAATTCGTTTTTCGGTGAGAAGGTTTTCGGTGAGAAGGTCTTCCGTGAGAAGGTTTTCGGTGAACGGGTTTTCGGTGAAAAGGTTTTTCAGTGGGATGGTTTTCGGTCAAAAGGTTTTCGGCGAAAAGGGTTTCGGTGAGGTGACAATTACCCCCGTATTTTGATCATTCTAGACGTTTTCATTATGAAAATTGATCCGAGAACCACCGATATCGAGAGATTGGATGCCTCACAATGTATTACGACATGTAATCGCCGCCCACTCAAAAAGCCGTTTTCGCCCCAAGCAGGGTTGGTCATTTTCGGAACGGACTGGATCCGGATCTGGATCTGGATCGGATCCGATCCGATCCGGATCCAAGTAAATGGATCATGCAACCGAGTTCAGTGCTAATTCTTAGATGCAAAAATCAATTCTGCCTCTGGGCTATGTATTTTTGCGATTAACATGACCGAATCAGCATCAGAATCGAGAATATTACTTCCGGTCCCTTTATTCCTCGGATCCGCATTGGATCCGGATCCGATCCGGATCCTTACCGATCCGGGTCCATCGGTGAACAACCCTGGCCCCAAGACAATTTCGGCTTTACTCAAATATTTTACTTTTTTTCGCGACACAATTTTTTTGACGAGTAGGTCGTATCCCCGCATGCGCCAAGTTTGTCTTCCAACGTTTGTCTTCCAACCCAACGAGGCTTTGGTGTACCTTTAATGCGATGAACTTACATCATGTACTCTGCTGGCATCCATGCTCTCTTTGTCTTGACTGATCTCACCTGACTTGCTCAACTGGGTCATTATGTCCTAAACGATACACACGCATAGAATAACGGTCGAAAAACTCTGTATCTTGAAAGTCATAGCTCCAAAGTCCCCGAAAATTATTTAGCGGGGAATTCAATGGCGATTTCGAAACCATGCCAATTTGTAAGTTGAAAAGGTGCTGTTCTATTTCGCGGGGGGGAAAAAACTGTGCGGGGGGAAATGTTCTTCGGTTTGTTATAACCCTTTTATATGATGCTATTTTGAGTTGTAATTAAAACTCCTAGTATATTTTTTGACGCTCTATCGAATGGCATGAAAGGAATTTTTCAAAAATATCGAAAATGTCAAAAACTAACTTTGGACTGCACGATCCCATGTGGAAACACCGTATAAACCTTGTTTTTGCTATAACTATTGTATAAAACAATATTTTTAGATGAAATTAAAACTCTTAGTATATTTTTTGATGCTCTAGCGAATGACGGGTTCAAAATATCGAAAAACTGGCGAAAATGCCGAAAACTAACATTTCGGCACCAGTTTCAATAGTTTTTTTTTGTTTTTGCTATAACTTTTTTATATTACAATATTTTTAGCTAAAACAAAAACTCTTAGTATATTTTTTGATGCTCTATCGAATGGCGTTGCAAAACTCCCGAGAAAATAGCGAAAAGATAGAAGTTTTGGCGAAGCATATTTTCCCCCCCGCACAGTTTTTTCCCCCCGCGAAATAGAACAGAACCGTTGAAAACACTACTTAAAATAACTACAAAGACAGTGGTTTTCGTCGAATATCTTACAAGGGGTCATTTTTAGGTGCTTTTGGAGTTTTGGGACGGGACCTAGATAGTTCGATAGAGAAAAAAATTATGAGCAACATCCCGTTTTTAAAAAGTGCTGATCGATAAAGGTCTTTTAGAAAATTTAATTTAAAGACCCCTGGAAAGATGGCCGGGCGTCCCCCAGGCTCGGTTGTTTTCGCGCGGTCCGTTGCGCGGGAGTCGGGCTTGCGCGGCCCCATGCGCGGCTCTCGGAAAATGCGCGAGAGGGACGCGGCTGAATGCGCGGGACCGCGCTTTCTGTCGCACAATTAGTCGCGGAAGGAGAATGCGCGGTCCCGCGCATTTCGTGCATGGTTTCTAAACGCACTAAATGAAAACCTCGAGGCTTTTAGCGTATTTTCGTTCAATTTAGTTTTATTTATAGATATTTGTGTCTTTGCCGGAACCAATGCTGTTTTTTGCACTTAAGACCGGAGGTATCAGGTGAGGTTTATCATTTTCATGGAATTTAGGATTTGCAAATGCTGATTTTTGGATGACAAACGATCCATGGTCTAGCTTCGGCAAGTTTTTTATTTATTTTTCAACAAAACTGCACTCTCAGATTAATGAATGCACTGTCAAAGGCCCCGGTATCGGTAATTTGTGGCATGTGGCATAATTCCAAGAAGAAACGCGTATGATCAGGAGTAAGTAAGACTGTAAGACTCAAGTTTGATTCATTATTGTTGTCAGGAGAATTTAGGCAAAGAAGTTGGTAGAAACAACTATCTCCCCAACGAATATAGGATGACCACGGTAAGTCAGAAAGGTTAGTGATGCGAACGTAAGTCGAACCAATACGGTAAGTCTGAATCTATCTAGCAAATTAGCTAGCAAAATAAATAGTATTTAACTCAATTCTTAGGCACTCGCTTCGAACGAGGTGGGTCAACAGTTATAAAAAGCTGGTTTTCAAATGCTAAGGACAAGCCTAGGTTCATCGACAGCACCTCAACTCTTCTTGCGGAAAACAATCTTTTACAACTGTTTTTGTATCATTACCCGGGTATAAATGTATAGCTACTCATACTCCATCTACTCACAGTAATACCTGCTCATAACGCAGGTTTAATAAGTAATATAAGAGCTTTAAAAGGAGGAAAAGCGTCCCTGGGCCAGTTGACGACGAGAGCCGCGCAAAGTCCCGCGCATTCGCAGGTCCCGCGCATTTGGCCGGCGCGCCCCGAAATGCGCGGGACCGGGTCCCTGCCGGTCTCCGGTCCGCGCATTTGGTCGCGCAACGGAACGTGCAAAAAGAACCGAGTAGTCAAGCGATCGCGTTTCTCAACAATTTAACCTTATAAAAAAACAAAAAAGAGCTCATGCTTTGCGAAAAGGACGGTTCAATGGCTTTTCCAGCCATTTCGCCAACCCCCTTGACGTGGGCCATGGGTCTGGTGGTCCAATGGTTTTGCTGTTGCTTAGGATGTTTTACCGCGTTTTCTCGCGTATCCGGCCGCCTAGAGCTTTCTAAGTAAGCACGCTATATAGAGTTTGGCGTTTTGCACCACTCCTAAAAATTTCAACGCGATCGGAAAAAAGTAGGCCAAATGCCGAGGGGGCCGGGGGTTTATGGGGCACCCTGTACAAAATTTGTCACGGCCGGCCCGAACCCACCATAAATTTTATCATTTCGGTACTGCTTCGGGTAGCCGTGAGCGTCGCATTTCCTCTCGCATTTTGGCGTCTAAACTCCAGATTAGCTGTGGCGGTTTTTGAAAACGAATTTTTTTGCTATAGGTTTCGTAATTTTGCACCGACATGAAACATTCCGTCCTTGCACACGTCCCCGCGATAGTGCGTGTGATTTTTGTGGCACGGCGGGAAGGGGTACGGCTTGCAACCGGGCTGAAAAAAATTGGTTAAAAACTGAAGCAATTTTCGCTTTTTACCCCCTTGTAGTCTCCGCCCGTCACGACGCCGCTCTTCACGAAGTACTGCCACGCCTGGAACGGGTAGCCGCCTTCGCATCTAAAAAGGACTGTTTGGACGTTTTTTATCCCCCTCTTGCCCTCTCTCTCTCCCTCCTGCTATCGCTCTCGCTCTCTCGGTCTCTCTCTTTCTCTCTCTCTCTCTCTCTCTCTCTCTCTCTCTCTCTCTCTCTCTCGGTCTCTCGCTCTTTCTCTCTCTCTGTCTCTCTCCCTTTCTCTTTCTCAATCGCTCTCTCTCTCTTTCGCACAATCGCTCTCTCGTTCTAACCTTTCTCTCTCTCTTTCTCTCCCTCTTGCTATTCGCTCTCGCTCTCTTTCTCTCTCTCTCTCGCTCTCTCTTTCTCGTACTCAATCGCTCTCACTCTCTCTCACAATCGCTCTCTCTCTCAACCTTGCATTCTCTTTCTCTCTCTTTCACTCTGTCTCTCTGTCTCTCTCAATCTCTCTCGGTCGCTCGCTGTCTCTCTCTCTGTCTCTAGCTGTCTCTCAATCTCTCTCCCACTTTGTCTTTCGCTCTCTCGTTTAATCGCTCTCTCAGTCGCTCTCGCTCTCTCTCTCTCTCTCTCTCTCTCTCTCTCTCTCTCTCTCTCTCTCTCTCTCTGGATCGCTGTCTCTCTCTCTCCCAATCTCTCCTGTACTCCTTTTTCAAAAAAATAGTTTTTCAGGCCTCCAGAAAAAGGACACGCGCCCAGGGCTGGTCATTTCGGACCCGGGTCGGACCCGGACCCGTACCCGGACCCGGACCCACCCGGACCCGCATAAATTTGCATGGGTCGGGTGGGTCCAGGTAGGTCCGGTAGGTCCAGGTCCGGAAATGCAGCAAGATGCAAATGTAAGAGCATCCTCTTCTTCTTAATCGGATCTCTCATCATCGGACGAATAGTTTAGTCCATCTGTTTTTTCTCGTGATTTGGGGCTAACTTACCAACCCACAAAAGCAAATCAATAGGAAAGCAAGTCCTTGAAAAATGACTAAAAACGGATCAAAACTATACATCGGAAATCATGCAAATGACCCGGACCCACCCGGACCCACCCGGACCCGGACCCGGTCGGACCCATGCAAATTAGGGTAGGTCCGGGTCCGGGTCCGAAATGACCAGCCCTGCACGCGCCCAAAGATCCTTAGTCCTGTAGTTTGCAGCCACATGGGCTACAAAATACAACTCCATACCCATATCCACAATCCTTACAGCATTCCATCAGATCGCCGGCTGACGCGTCGATCTGAAGAGGAAAGGGCTGTAATGCCGCCCGCTCGGCATCTTTTATCGCGATTTTAAAGGACGAGGCACGGCATGGCTACGAATTTTCCAGTCATGAAATCGACCGCGAAGCGGCACCGCAGCGCGCGGTGTAAGGGGGCATTTGCCTGCCGCGGTGCCAGAGATCTGGGTTATCCACCGCTTAAACAATCTACCGCAGCCGTGCTCCTACCCCTACAACCGACTGACCTGTATCGACCCACGACTCGCCACACAGATTCGGTCCGAGAAGGCTTCCGTCGCCGCCACCGCCCAACAACTGCCTAGAAAAATATGGTCAGAAAACGGCTAACAGTCGCGTGAATTAAATCCTGTATCGCCTAGCTCTCGGCAAATACGCAACACACAAAATGACAGATTCAATCGGCACACTGGAAAATTCGAACTCACCGCACGAACTCTGGTCCCTGATGTGAGCGATGCGGTCACGACACTCGGGCCACCAATCTCGGGCATCAAAGCGGTCGGGGATAGAGATGTTGAGATGTCTCGTGGTAGAGAGTTGCTTTCTAAAGCAACACCTAGTGTCTCGGCACCTTTAAGGTGACTAAAACGCCGGAATTTATCCATTTCTAATGACTTGCTATTGACAACCATGCGAAAACGCCTGGAGACGCCGCGAAAGCCTCGAAAATACGCTATTAGGAATGAGAACTGGAGGGTCGTTTGGAGCTCTACGTAGTTGCCGAGACCCAGTCGACGAAATAGACCGATTTTCACGCTTCCTGGTTGCTTTAAAACTCCGTTCCAACCTGGCCAAGATGGGTGGACGGATATACGGAACGCCCATGAGGCCCGCCTTCAAGCTGTCCGAGTACGAGCCGAGTCGAGTGTGGTATTCGGCCTTAAAGGATTTCTCCAGTTCTCTCCTCTTTTTTTCTCTCCCTTCCTCTCCCACCCTATCTCTGTCTCTTTCTCTCTCTCTCTCTCTCTCTCTCTCTCTCTCTCTCTCTCTCTCTCTCTCTCTCTCTCCCACCCTCGCTCTCTCTCTCTCTCTCTCTCTCTCTCTCTCTCTCTCTCTCTCTCTCTCTCTCTCTCTGTCTCTCTCTCTCTCTCTCTCTGTCTCTCTCTGTCTCTCTCTTTCTCTCTCTTTCTCTTTCTTTTTTTTTTCTAAGTTTTCCCTCCCCCTCTCCCTCTCACGCTCTCTCTTTCTCTCTCCCTCACTCTCTCTCTCTCTCTCTCTCTCTCTCTCTCAAGGTTTTACATGCCTGGTGCGTTGCGTGCAGCGGCGCACTCCATATTCAAGCCTTTTCGGTCCATTTTAAAAACGTCTGTTCATAGCACCCACCTGCCAAGCTGTCTGGCACCCATTCACATAGTCGACCAATTCTCGCTCGGACAAAAATTCGGTTTCCGGGTCGATCACCCGCTCCCGCAGCGATTCTACCGTATCCCCGCCGGCTACCGTACTCCAGAATCGGGCGGAAATTAGAAATAAAGGGACGAGTAGGCCGGACATCAGATTTTGGGCAGTGATTCGGAATCTCTCTGTTTGACTCTGTTTTATACTGTTTTCCGGGTGGCTGTCTTACGGCCGGTAAAACGGGTAACAAAGACGTTGTTTGTTTGAACTGGTAGCCCCCCGGGGTGGGTCTCGCCGAGATTTCAGACGACAATACCTGAAAATTATTTTGCGGGTTTGCTGATGGGTTACCTTGTGTTTTTGGGGGATGACCATGAAACAAAGGATCACCACTCATCGCTTGGAAGCTTATCCCATTTTTTGCAATTTCCTTTTTTATGTTTTTTTTGTCAGTAATTGCGCTCAGATTCAATATTTCTTGCCCTAAAAAACCTTCAATTAAACCAACCGATACCTTTCGGATGTAGATGTTATTGCCGCAAAAATTTTCTCATTTTGCCACTTTTACACAGATAGGATTTCCCGCTTAGAAGGACCGCAACGCACGAGAAAGACGCGCCGCTCTGTGAAACGATGACACGAACTGGGAATCCATGACACGAAGCCGCAACGCGACCGCAACGCGCCATGCCTCTTGACGAAAAATAGCTCATTTTTAAAGGGGGGGGGGTTCTCCGCGATCTTGGCGTCACGCCAACTTTCGGAAGCCGAAACTTTAAAAAACCCAAAACCGATCGATTTCACAGCCCTACCTCGGGGGCAAAACACGGATGGTCAAATTTCGACAGAAATTCTAGTCCAAAATAGTTCAAAAGTCACAGTCCAAAATAGCGGCACCCAAATTCCTGACAGCTACAATACCGACAGGCCAAAATCCCGACATTTCAACAAATTAGCTTTATTCCCCCTAATACCATTTGAGCAAATATTTTTTGGTCTCCTCACTGAGGCGTCGCATTTTTGCGTCAAGAAGGCGGCCGTATTCAGCGATGCGGCCTTCGTCGACCTCTAAAAATAAAGAATCTCTGCTATCTGCATTGCATCCAGTGGTAATTCGAACCATTTTAAGGTATCCCAGGCATTGAACGCTACAAAATTCGAAAACTGGTAGACATGAGGCGTCGTTCTTACCGTTAAGCGCTTCCATGCAACTCCCCAGCATCCCGACGTTCATCGGAAGGAGCATGAGTATCAGCCAGGCAAAGATTTTCTCGAATTCCGTCAAAAGCTGGAAAAATACGATAGCTTTGCAATAGTTCTCAAACCTGCTCAACATTATCCCATGGATTTTTGTAACCCACACGCGCAGTGATCAAATCGTAATAATGCCGGATCGCGTCCGGAATTCTAAATTGATTAAAATTAAACTAATTTAATTGTTTCTAACCACCTATCGTAATCCTCGGGTGCCATACAGCCGAACAAAAACAGCGTCAGGTCCCAGCAGGGCGTGCCGATATGGAATAGCTGTAAAGGAAATGGTACCTTACTCGGTTACTTGGTGTCCTTAGGCCCAGTTTACAGCCCCTTTCAAGGGATCAGGAAGGCCCAGAAAAAATTAGCATAAAACCGGCTTTAGTTCTCAATTAGCATCAATCTTCTATGCTCCCTCCTGCCTCACCCCACTCTCCACCAGGCTTGGTCATGTTGGTATCGGGTACCCGGATCGGATCGGATCGGCCGGATCGGTATCGGATCGGATCGGATCGGACTAATTTGCATGCCGATCCGATCCGATCCGATACCCGATCCAGATCCGGCGGATCGGCATCGGGCCGAGGTTTTATATCGCTTTCCCATGCAAACGAGATTTTTACTGATTTATCCCAATATTTGGTAAAACCATACTATGCCGATTTTCGCTGTGCCGACTTGTGGTATGCCAATCATCGGTACACCGAATTTTCGCTATACCGAAATTGGCTATGCCGAATTTTCACTATGCCAAGTTTCGCTATACCGAATTTTGTGCAAATGGTGAGTGTATGTGTGTAATGTATGCAGGGGCGTAGCCAGAAAAAAATTTCGGGGGGGGGCCCGAAAAAGTTTTTCGAAAAACTCAAAAAATTGACGAGAAAACAGCGCCGCAGGCGAAAAATTTTGGAAAAAAAGGCTTTATAGCTCTACAAATAGCAGTTACAACGTGCAAAAATAGCGCCGCAGGCAGCAAAATTTTTGAGAAAATAAAAATCATAAGGGTCCCCCCTTATGAAATTTTCGGGCCCCGGCCGATGTCGGGGGAGGCCCGGGCCCAGGGGCCCACCTTACGCTACGTCCCTGAATGTATGTATGTAGTGTATAAAAGACAAAATTCATCATGGGGAGAGGTATTACACCGGTTTTTAGGAAGCAAAACTGCATTAACATCGATTTTTTGGATTTGCATAAAAATCCGATACTCCTGGATCTATCCGGATCGGATCTGGATCGGATCCGGATCGGCATGCAAATTAAGCCGATCCGATCCGATCCGATACGATCCGATCGGGATACCCGATACCAAAAGCACCAAGCCTGATCTCCACCCACTTTCTTACATAAGCATTTCCGGTTGGCTCGTTGCCAATTACTGCCCTCATCCCTCATCTACCGGCCCTTCCCTATCCCTTTAAAGGGCCCGTGAAGGCAACGGTCACCATATGCCTTTTTCTCCGTTACCTGCCAATCGACAAACTTGAACACATGGAAATTGCCGTTTGCGCCACGTTTCCATAAGAGATTTGGCGGCCACGGGTCCCCATGGCAAATCAGCTTCACGTTAGCTAGAAGTCCGGATTTTTCAGAAGTATTTTTTTACTTTTATTGACTTTTTAAAGGGACTCTGGCATCTGTCCACGGCCGCCTGCTCTGATTCCTGGCAAATAGCCAGATGCGGCCGCAACGCGACCGCGCCGCATGATCCTTTGCCCCTGTTTGGGCGCGAAAACGCTTGAATTTAAAAATTCTGAAGCTATTTCTGGAATCCCCACCGAATTTTGGTCGTTCCAGACGTTTTAATTACGAAAATTAGCCAGAGAATCACCGAGATCGAGAAATTGGGTGTCTTACAAGGCATTACGACATCTCAAAAAGTCGTTTTCGCCCCAAAAACACCGGTTTTACTCAAATATTTTACGTTTTCTGGCAATGGAATCACTTTTCTGGTACGGACGGACGTATTTTGCCTTCCGAGCCTCTTTAAGGGATTTTGTGAATTGAGAAAAAAACACGTTTTAGCTTTCAAAACCTACAAATCTTGTCTCGCAACGTTTGTAGCGTATCAAAATCCTTAAGGACCTCACGGGTTTTCACGCGAAAATAGTCGATATCTTCTTTCAGATCCGGGAAATGGGCTTCCATCTTATCGTAGCGAGCCAGCGAGATCTGAAACGCGTACAGGGAAAGGCTGAAAGGCAGGGAAAAACCCAAATTTTTACAAAAACGGCACCTCTAGTCTTGTAAAATCCTTGAGACATTCATCATTTGCGTCAACCGTCTTGGCCAGCGCCAATTTTTCCGGGTTTTTAATGCCTTAAAGAGTTTTTCTGTACTTCAAAATAGGGGGATCGATCTGTATTAGCTACGTTATATGGAATACCCACTGTACACCGCCATCTCTGCCAACCAGCCGACCACCTCGAGCACGCCGTCAAACTGGACGTTGTGCACCAAATGACAAAGTGACGCGTTGGCTACGAATTCGATCAGCACGTAACCTAAAATGCGGACCAGACTCAATAAGCCTACGCTAAGCCTAAGCTAAGCCTAAGCTAAGCCTAAGCTAAGCCTAAGCCAAGCCTAAGCTAAGCCTAAGCTAAGCCTAAGCTAAGTCTAAGCTAAGCCTAAGCTAAGCCTAAGCTAAGCCTAAGCTAAGCCTAAGCTAAGCCTAAGCTAAGCCTAAGCTAAGCCTAAGCTAAGCCTAAGCTAAGCCTAAGCTAAGCCTAAGCTAAGCCTAAGCTAAGCCTAAGCTAAGCCTAAGCTAAGCCTAAGCTAAGCCTAAGCTAAGCCTTAGCTAAGCCTAAGCTAATCATCAGCTTACCGGCTTCCAACTCCTTTGAATACAACCGTCCACAGTAGTATCGTGGAATCGGAAAATTAGGTGGTAATGCCTTGACCGTCTCCGTGTATAGCAGCAACTCGTTGTCGTTTAGCTGAAATTATTACGGCAGGTGTACAAAGCTACAAAATCCATAGACATAACTTGCTGGTCCCTTTAAAGCCCACCAAACTGCTGTCAAAGATGTCGGTTCCTCGCTCTTCCTGAGGTTGTCGTTGGCAGACTTTCAGGAGGGCTGTTTCCGGTAGTTCTTGGCTACCGCAACCTTGCCAGTCAAATGTAAGGAGGACGGTTTTGGACAGGAACGACTGAAAAGGTGGTGTTACCACTGAGAACCTTTAGAATTCCCCTAAATCCTCTCGAAAATTGGTAAACACCCACGCATCCCTTCCCAAATGCTTCGGCTTTCTTGGCCGACCCGAAAATCGCAGAGGTTGATAGGGCTTTTTTGAGATCCGCTTCAATCATGGACCAAGTTATCGGAGTGCTGAGTATAGTGTCCATATTTGCAAGCCTTAAGGTTAATTCAGTAAATCAGAGAACGTGTGAGAAAAAAAACAGAGAGAGCGAGAAAGATAGAGAGAGAACGCGGGTGAGACAGAGGGAGGGAGACAGAGAGAGAGGGGGAGAGAGAGAGGGGGAGGGAGAGCGAGAGCGGTAGTGGAAGAGAGAGAGAAAAAGAGGGAGAGAGAGAGAGAGGAGGGAGAGAGAGAGAGAGAGACAGAGAGATCGAGATCGAGTTAGAGTGAAAGACAAAGAGAGGCGAGATACAGCTAGAGAGCGGGGAAGAAAGAGCGAGAAAGAGAGAGAGAGAGAAAGAGAGTGTTAATTCAAGCGGTAACGTTAGTTAGAAACCAGCATTTAAGTAGACGTCTCTATTAGGCTAAACAAACTAGAAGTAAAGTAAGTTTAGACAAATACATAAGAATCCGAACATTCCCTCGCGTATCGTAAATGACGTGCCTTTTTCAGTCGGGCCCCAAAAAGTCCCGCTCTCTTTTCCGTTCCCTCTCGTTCCCTTTTTCACCTCTTCCCGTTTCTCACCCCATTGGGCAATCAATACATCGCGTAATGCATTGGTGGGGCTGTTTTTGGGACCTATTTTTGTTAAAACCAGCTTAATTCTTGCTAGATTTTATGCGCAGATATTGTGAAGTGTTAATATAATTGCTTTGCAAAAACAAATAGTTTTTCAACTTTTGATGATTCGTGATTTTTGAAAGCTAATATTTTACATCAGAATCGGTTTATTGATTTCCAAATAGTTTTCTATCCGTCATTAATGTTCTAGCAATTTTTCTCTTCTCCAAGATAGTCGATCATCGGCACATCAAAAAAAAGGCGCCCGGGGGTCAGCCGGGGGATTGATAAGCTTTTTCGGACCAAAGGTCTTATCTGTCGGCAACTTTCATGGCCGTTTTCTGCGGTTCTCTCTCTCTCTCTCTCTCTCTCTGGCTCTCGGTCTCCTGCCTTCCCACGTTTGTCGTTTCTCACCCCATACCACACTTTTTGATAAAAACCCCGGCGATCGCCTTTTTCTAGGAGGTGATCGTCACGTAATCGGTTACCGGTTGTTTTTCTCACAATTTTCGTAATTCCTTCTGAACCCCCCATTGTTTCATGAAAAGCATAAAGGTCTAAATAATTTTGGCAAAATCGGCATTCGTTCTTTTTCAAGAGTTTGGCGGAATCTATTAAAATTTGACCAATTTGCCGGGAAGATGAGCCAGAAAAAATGGTTTCTTTGTGATGATCACTCTATATGCATGATTTTTCTTTACATTCATCGTAAAGATTTCATACCGATAATTCAATAAAAGTAGACTGTTTATTTGACCACTTACCAGCTATCCGGTGAGAAACTGGGAAGAATCGGCGACTGGATCGAGTGGGTGCGAGCAAATAAAATGGCCGCTTTTCCTTTACCCTTCCTTTCCTACCTGGGAGTGCCATAGATATTTTAAACCTTTTATTGCCTTTTAACAATTTATAAACCTCCAAATAATTTATAGAAATAATATAGTTTTTGTAGAAAGCCGCCGCCGCAGGAAAATATGGTAAAGGTGAGTTTTGCCTTTTTTATTATGAAGCATTTAGTATTATCAATGTTTTACGAGATTACTTACCTCTAAAGTATTGTTTGAAAACTATAAATTCAGGTCGGCATCATCGGGGGCTCGGGCCTGGAGGACCCGCAAATTCTGCAGAATCCACGGAAAATCGATGTGGACACCCCGTTTGGAAAGCCGAGTGATGTCCTCATTGAAGGTCAGTGGAAAAGTTATGGAAATCATTTATCTCGCAAAAAAATTGAATATCGCAAAATTTTGCTCCTATTGATTTTATTGATTTTGGCAATGGCAAGTCTCAAAAATATGCAACGTCGTATTTTTAGGAGAAATCGGAGGTGTTCCTTGCGTGCTGCTGTCCCGCCACGGCCGAAACCACGAAATCATGCCCACCAACGTCAACTACAGGGCGAATCTATGGGCATTGATGGAAAGGGGTGGGTCTAGTTTTTTTTCACTCTCTCTCTCTCTCTCTCTCTCTCTCTCTCACTCTCTCTTGCTCTCTTTAACTCTCTATCATCTCTCTTTCTATGAGATATCTCTCTCTCCCTCTCTCTCCCTCTCTCTCTCTCACTCTCTCTCTCTCTTGCCCTCTCACCTCTTCAAATTCAGGCGTCACTGTGATCATCGCCTCCACAGCTTGCGGCTCCCTTCAAGAAGAAGTCCGGCCCGGGGAGCTCGTCTTCCCGACCTCCGTTTTTGATCGGTATATTTTAATTTTTTAAGCCATAGAACTTATTTTGCATTGAAGAAGTACCTTTGACTCAACTTTTAGGCTTCAAATTCATAAAATTTTGGCGATTCAGAACTCATCGCCGCGTCCAGACATTCTTCGACGGTGAGCCCGGTCACCCGCCAGGCGTCATCCACCTTCCATCAGAGCCGGTGTATTGCGAGAAGCTGCGCCAGGTATATACACGTTCTAGCCGTTTTAAGGGAACAGGAAGTGCGAGATCCGACACCCCGAAACTTTCTAGTCCCTTTAACATCGACTTTTGCAGCTGTTGATGCAATGCGCCAAGGACCTGGAGTATAAACATCACGATGGCGGCTTCGGGGTTTGCATCGAGGGACCGAGATATTCGACAAAGTGGGTATAGCTTTTTTGCAGCCTATTAAAACCTGTTTTTTTTTGTCGAGCGAGTTTGAGACAAATACCTTGTAAAAATTCGTAATAAATGCCTTTAGAGCCGAATCCCTCGTCTACAAAAGCTGGGGCGCGTCGCTGGTGTCGATGACGTTGATCCCGGAGGTGAGTCTGAGCTGGTTTCGAACGAACCTGATCTGAGTTTCAGGGTCTCCTCGCCAAAGAACTCGGAATTCCGTACGCGAACGTGACCCTCGTCACCGATTATGACTGCTGGAAGGAGGACAGTCATGTACGTTTTACTTGCGGGACATTTTGAACCGGCAATCAATAACACTTGCTTGCTCCTTTAACCACCTTACTTCAGGTAACCATGGAGGCCGTGATGGAGACGTTCGCCCAGAATGCCCACAAGGCCATCTCCATCTTCATGAGGGCCGTGGTGCAGATCGGGAAGGAGGACTGGACCGAGGAGATTCGGGCGGCAAAGGCAGGCAATTACAGATCTTCGTTTAGGGCTGCGGGAGAGAGAGAGAGAGAGAGAGAGAGAGAGAGAGAGAGCGTGAGAGCAGAAGAGAGGGATAGTGAGGATGAGAGAGAGAGAGAAAGAGAGAAAGGGTGTGAGAAACGGACAGCAAATTCCGAGCCTTCACGGACGCTTTAAAGTTTGGAGAATCCCTTAATAAGTATCACTCCAAATTTTACATCCATTTTTTCAGAAACTGGCCCGCCAAGCGGTGATGGTCGCGAAAGAAGTTAAGATTCCTCATCTCGAGCCGGATCTCTGAATCTTCGCACAATGTTGATTTTTCGAGACTTCAAGCACGGCTAAAGCTGAATAAATGGGTCCATACATAATTGATGCGTTTCCAAGACAGAAAGCAGAACATTTTTGCAACCTGCAGGTTGCTATAAACATATCCAACGCATTTTGGGCCTTTCTTCAATATTTTCATCGATTAACGGCACCTGGAAGCCAATTGAAAACTCCAGATTTTAGATCGCTAAATAAAACGATCTTTCAAAAATCGAACCGACAAATCCGATTTTCGACCCAAAATGTCGACTTTTTCAACTTTTTAAAAAGTTTTTAGATAGTTTGTCTAGCTAAAATATAATTATATATTGCTAAAAACACGATTAAAACACTGCCTCTCAACTTAAACCTTGCCGGCACAAAAGCTCGCTTTTGCGCAAATTTTATGTCAAGTTTTTTGTGAAAGTATAATTTCCCTGGTACTCATAGGGAGTACCCCTCACTTTTTGACATATAAGCTGCCCTTTGACTATAATTTTGACTTATTAGCTCCGTTAAGCCCCGTTTGCACTTTGTTTTTGGAGCCCGAAGTGATATCAAGCACGCCAAAGAGTTCGGGCAACACCCCGCGAGGCGAAAAAAACCAATTCAAGAAGCACCGTGTGTGTTCACCCGGTGTTTCATGGACAGGTGCTCCGCTCTTCTCCTGGCAAATTAACCTCTTCTCCACAGGCTCGAATAACATTTCTGGAGGGAGAAAGGAGAGCTGGGTGGACGGCTTCAAACTCTGCCTATATTTTGGGAAATTCCTGATCCAGCTGCCACCACCTTCAAGCAATTCAAGAAACGCCAGCCAATTCCTATTTTTGGAGCCTCGGTTTCCGGTTCGGTCCCCGGTGTTATTTCGCTGGAGATGCTATATTTTTCGCCGAGTGGCGCCCAATTTTGTGCAACGATGTATACGATATTCGGGTTGTTGGATTTGGGTGAGAAGTCTGGCTCTAGATGTCTCTATCTCTCTGTTTCTCTCACTCTTTCTCTCTCTGTCCGCCTCTCTTTTAGCTCTCTCTGTCTGAGGCACTGACTCTCTCTCTCTCTCTCTCTCTCTCTCTCTCTCTCTCCCTCTCTCTCTCTCACTCTCTCACTCGCACTCTCACTCTCCCTCGCTCTCTGTCGCCCTCTCTCACTCTATCTCCCTTTAATGTATCGTTCAGACTTTCTCTCTCGCTGTCTGCCTCTCCCTCTCTCTCTCTCTCTCTCTCTCTCTCTCTCTCTCTCTCTCTCTCATTCTTCTCTGACTGAAAATATCGATAATCAAAATCATCGAGCATCGAGAATTGTTCGAAAAAAATGACAGGTGGCGCGCAACGGTCACTCAAATTAATTGCATTTTGTGTGACCAGAACAATGTACCATTGCCCAGAGACCAAGCCAAAGACACAAGCAGGGACGTAGCGTAATACAGGCCCCGGGGGCCCGCCCCGAAATCGGCCGGGGCCCGAAAATTTCATAAGGGGGGACCTTTATGATTTTTATTTTCTCAAAAATTTTGCTGCCTGCGGCGCTATTTTTTTCGCGTTTTTACGGCTATTTGTAGAGCTATGCAGCCTTTTTTCAAGAATTTTTGCCTGCGGCGCTGTCTTTTCGGCAATTTTTTGAGTTTTTTTGAAAAATTTTTTGGGGGCCCCCCCGAAATTTTTTTCTGGCTACGCCCCTGGACACAAGCCTCAAAAAACAAACCGATAAAATTTAGTGTGGTGCTCCATCACGGTCTACGTGGTGCTCAAATATTCTCCAAATCATATGGTCGTCTACAAATGGGCGTTGGTGAACACTGTTGTAAGTTAATAGTCATTAGAGGGGAATGAAAAGTGCCGGAATCGACCTGCGGGCAGCTACGCAACGTTCCAAATGACACTCTGGATATGAGACCGTAGGCAAATTTTAGGTCAGCGGCTTGTTTTGCGACGTGACGTCGGGATTTTTATCTCCAGTGCTGATTGAGCCGTATTTTGGATTTTACAGTATTTCATTCCTAGCGTTGAGCCCGCTGGTGATGCACGTCACGTTTGTAAGATTTTAGAATTAGACAAGCCAGCAATAAACGAAATTTCTAGTGCCTATATTTCATCAGCCTTTTCTGCATCCTTTATGCGATTTCTATCACTTATTACTACCGTATCGGTCTGTCATTACCTGCGGAAAAGGTATCGCAAAATTACGGACCTTGTAAGAGCCACTCCCAGTCCGCGTCGCTTCTCAAATACGCGAGAATCATCCTGGTCATCTGCTATTGCCTGGGCCCATTTGGTGCCCTAACACTGACGATTGACTATTTTGGGCAATTGCCAGAATATACGGCCCGTAAGGTAAGCGAAATAACGTGCAGCTGAGTCAAAACCGCCGCTCTAACTTGTTCTTGCTATACCTTTTTTAAAATATTACTTTGAGCTGTAATTAACGTCTTTTCAAGGGTGTTAGTATATTTTTGGATGCTCTAACGACTGGAACAAAAATCCAAAATACAGATTTTCCCAAAAAGCAACCCCTCTTTAGCGGCGCGCAGTCTCCGATTTTTACGATTTAACTATCAATCGAACTCTCGGAAAGGCGAGAAAACAAGGATGGTTCATTTAATTTATTATGTATATTTACTCGCGAATTGCACCTTCAAAAACCACGAAAACGCCAGATTTACACGCGATCTGCATGCTAATTGCGGAATTCCTATTGAGAAGCAGCCTTGTTTTTTTTACGAAAACGTTGAATATGAATAATGAATCAGAATAAATTTTAGAAAATGAAGCCCGCTTGTTTTCTCGCCTTTTCGCGGTCTTTCGAATGGTATAAAAATCATCCTGATCTGAGTTTCCCCCGGACCGCTAGAGGGGGGTGCTTGTTTTGAGACACTCAGTAAATCGGAAATGCTTTTTGGAATACAAAGATTTTCAAACAAGTTCCAGCTCCATGAAGACAACACCCTTTGGCCGCTACGTCAACCGCACCTCTCCGGAATCCTGATCTACTCAACCGAAACCCCGTGGATGCAACTATTCCTCGGCCTCTTCTTCTTCCTCTCCGCCGTCGGCATCATCTTCTACAGCTACGCGTTGCGGTTGATGCTGCAGAGCTGGAATAGTGGTGGGTGGTACGGGCTCAAAAGAGCCGCCTTTGCTTTATCGAACTTTCATCTTAGTACCGGATGGAATTCTTCTCTCTACCCAAACGAAGCAAATAAAGCGTCAGATGTGGCAAGTGATGATATTTCAGGTAATTTTGCTTTTGGTCATTCATTTTGCCGTCTAAAGTTTTTTAACCGGTCTTTAGTCTGAGCGTTAGCGGGTTAGCGCGTTAAAGGCCCCTGGAACGATGGCTTGCGCGAAAAAGCAAAAGACGTTTGCACCGGGCGGGGTCGAACCCGCGCCGTGAAAATGACGGCCCAGCGCGCTATCCACTACAGGGTGTCCCATAAAAAAGCACCCCTCCGGCATTTTGCCGTATTACATCCGATCTGTCCCAAATTTGGACCAGAGGTGTATCAGAACCTAAATAACCACAATCCTGAGTTATAGCCCGCCAGCTACTGTAATCTTCGAGATACAACAAAAATAAACTTTATTATCCGCTTTTCATATGGTTTTCGTAGGAATCGACCCTTCGAATATTAAGTGAAAATGAAGCGGCAAGCCTTCTTTACCCCTAGAGATTTTTTTCTGATTAAAATTAATCAAATAACCGTTGATTTCAACAATTTTTGTAACGCAAAGTCACCCCGATATTAAGCGAAATTAGGGATTCGCAGCCGGAAGTCGATGCAAATCAATGCAAAGTCCAAAAAGATAGCCGAAAAAACTGTTAAGAATCGCCTTAAAAAAATAGTATTTTGGCGATAACTCGAAAACTACTGTATCGATCGGGCTATAACTCAGGATTGTGGTTATTTAGGGTCTGATACACCCTTGTGCAAACTATGGGACCTATCGGATGTAACACGGCGAAATGCCGGAGGGGTGCTTTTTTTCGGACACCCTGTATACCACGCTCACCAACTGGGAAGGGCGGCGGAGAGCGATGACCTGCTCGAGCACTCCCTGTCATATTGTAGATTCAGAAGGCTTGTGGCTTTTCTAATGGTATCTTACTATTCCTAAAGGTACCTTATAAATTTAAAAAAATGAAAAATATCGATATCTCGACAAAAAATTGCCGATTTTTGACGAAACTGCGAGTTTTTAAAAGCGTTTGGATAGTTTTTCTATTTGAAACATAGTGATATGCTACTAGTTATGATCACGAAAAACGTTATTTAATACTTCCTATTTAGCCTAGAGATTTTTAGCCGCATTAAACCCCCACAATAACCTGGCTCGGCCAAATAACAACTTCGGCCCTAATAACCGGACTATTTTCCAAGATCATCCTCTTCTGCCTCACCACCGGTTTTCCGTTGCTGTTCTACCTGGCCACCGTGCTTGGCGCACCAGCGCTTTTACCCGGGGAAGGTAAAAAATCCAAAAAAAATTTAGTCAAACCAATCTTGTAGTGACGAACCTTGCGCCATTACATCATTGTATACACTCCTTATTTAACTGCCCGATCATTCTGCTGGTCACAAAGGTATCGGAAGAACCCTTATCTGAGAAAGCTATCCTTTTTCTAGAACTACCGGGCGGCCGTCTTCGAATTCCTGGGCATTAACGTGCAAAAATTGCAAGTGAAGTCCCAGGAGACGGCCTACACGATTACCCCAAAAAATATGCGCCTGAACACGAAGGTGGTCGCGTGGGCAATGGCCAGACACAGGGAGACGACAATAAAGTGAGAGTACGTATCCCATAAACACACAAGGCAAGTAAAGCATATATCATATACAGACCGTTTCGCGGCCCTTTTCCACCGGACCCCCTCTAGGAACCATGAATTCGCTTTCCACTTTTCAAGCCTGCGGCGCAAGGGCCGGCGTTGCGCTAAAATCTTTGAGCCTGCGGCGCCAACTAGT
Organism: Mesorhabditis spiculigera; assembly: GCA_958295435.1. Lineage (NCBI taxonomy): Eukaryota > Metazoa > Nematoda > Chromadorea > Rhabditida > Rhabditidae > Mesorhabditis > Mesorhabditis spiculigera. The sequence continues at coordinate 60,903 of CATQJA010001575.1, forward strand.
GCCTTTTATGCCGGATCTGGCCTGCGGGGCGAGAGCCTGGGAAATAGAACCATCCATGGCCTGCGGCGCTAGAGCGCGCACCAGGCCTAAATCTCGCACACGGAGAGCCTAGAAATCTGTTTTGTTGCTGAACTACCAAAAAGTAAAAAAACTAAATTTCTCGCGGATCTGACCCCCGACCATTATCACCGTAGACTCGGCCATGATCCACTAAACCACAGGGGAGATGGGGCTGGCGGCGGTAAGGGCCTCTTCGTACCCTGGGGCCCCACTTCCAGGCGCCGAGAGGCACTTCCGGACAACGCTGCAAACACTCATTTTGTCAAGGGTTTTTTCCCTTTTGTGCTTATAAAATTGTGAAATGAAGGAATTTCGTACAACAACAAAAAAAATACATGCTGAAAAATGTGCTTCATCACCTCGATGCCAAAAAGCAGCTTGACCTTCGGCCGGACGGCCGAGAAATCCGCCATACAGAACACAAACATACCTTTCTTGCTTATTGGATAGGAAAAGAACAAAAACATACAGCTCATATACAGCGCGGCCGGATAAAAAAAACACCCTCCTCGATCCTAATGAGATACTGTATGCTCGTATGCAACACCAAAGGACCAGAAAAATCTTACAAAATGGCGTGTAAGATGGCGATTTTAAATAAATGATTAGAATCGCTGAAATTTGCATTGAACGAAACAGAATTCGCGCGTTTGAAGCAAAATTGTCTCATTCGCGTTACCAACACGTTATCGCTGAAGCGTCAAACTGTGCAACAACCCCACCCTGACGCCAAACTTTTGGGTCTTGCCGTGATGAAGCCGGGGTATACCCTGAAAGTCTTCGGTTTGTGTTTTTTTTTGTGAAATTCCAGACGAGCTATTTACACAGTAAACTGGGTAATTGCCTGGACCTTTTGCATTATACTAAATTTCGATCGAAAAAGCTGGGATTTTAGTTCTTTCAAACTCCAAAAAGTTACAGATGTGCCAACCAGACAAGTGAAGGCGGCCTTCATTTTGCTCGCCGCGTTTTTGGCATTTGCATTTGCCTTTGCAGTTTTAATGACAGGTTTTTGGTTTTTTTTTTACTTTACGCTTTTTCTGGAATTTTAAACTTTTTAAATATAAAATACGAGGCTTAAGTGCAGTTTAGCCCCCCATCCCCACAGCCGACCCCCATCTACCGTAGCTCGGCTCCCTGTTCATCTACAGGTGTGTAAAACATACCAAAATGTTTGCCTTGCTCTGACGAGTATTGGGTATACTTTACACACCCGTAGATGAACAGGGAGCCGAGATACGGTAGGTGGGGTAAGCAATTGCAACAACTGCACTCTAACTAAATACGAATTTTCTATTTTTGTTTTTTCTTGTCAAAAATTTATTAAAAATGCCAAAAACGCAAAATCTACGATTGTTTAAAAATGTTTAAACCATTTTCATAGCTTTCTAGCATTCAAAAAACATGACACAAACACTTTATTTATCCGAACAGGTGAAAAAACCAAAATTAATCCCCCCCCCCGCTAACAGTCCAGCACCAAAATCTCGGTTTTGTAATGGAAAATGGTTTATTTTCAGCGAAAATCAATAAAAAGTTATCTAAGACAAAACAAATAGTAAAATTCTAAAAAAGAAAGCAAATTCAGCCCAAAGATCCCGGATACCGCTCAACCCCACTACCCGAAACAGTTTCGCTCAACAGAGGGTACGTTTTCGACGAAATTTCCTAACTAATACCTGCCCGTCTTTAGAACGTGGCGTTTGTGGTTGTGGTACACGACAGACACAACCTCACCGAGTACGACTTTGCCCAAATGACGCTCAAGTGCTATGCGGAATCGCGGGGCATCCCGTATGTTCTGGTGGACAAAACATCAGAGCATCTGCATGGATGTCCGATGGCCGAGGTACGGTATCGTAGTATGCATTGAGAAATCAGCATTAGGTTCTTTGGCATTATCGGGGGACGAACTTTTTCGTAGGCTCTAATTTTTGAAATATAAATAGTGGAAGTGTTTTTAAACTATTTTCCTACAATACTTAAATTTAAAACTCTACAAATTGGTATTAAAAAAATACCAAAATTTCCGCGTTTTGAGATTTTTTTTGATAGCTTTTAAATAGTTTTTCTTGTCGAAAGACAGCTTTGGTTTGTTAAAAACCTTATTCAATGCATATTGTTATTAATTATCCTCCTTATTAAAATTAGATAGAACTAGAATTTAACGGGAGAACAGTAAAAAAATCAGAAACACCCTTTTAGTTTTTGAATTTTGTTCGGGAATTGGTGTTTTTGTTCGAAAAAGCGATATGTTTTGCATTTTTGGCATAAATTTTACAAGGTTTTTACCTAAAAACGGTTTAATAACACTTTTTCTATTTATATTAGTACCAGCGCCCAAAACCCGCTTCGCGGGCCTTGGGCGCTGGAATGCGGCCTTTGCATGAGAAATTTCACCCCCCGATAGCTTGGGTCCTTCGGACCCTTTCCTTCCTCCGACCACACCCGCGCGTGCAACTTGCAGGAATGAAGAAATTTGTATTTTTTGCAATTATGCAAAGTAGCCCCCCTGGCGCCGGACACACACACACACACACACAAAGATACGCGACCAACTTATATATATTAGTATAATTAGTATAATTAGTATAATTGGGTGAAAAATTTGGGTCTCCCGTCGTTCGACAGTCCGAATCCAGATCCTGATCTACAAAACCATTTTACAGCTAATGTACGGACGTCACTGCCTGCTTGCAAACCTGATGGCCGCCACCGGGCACCAGTGGTTCGTCATGTTCGACGCGGATATGGGTCTGGTTTTTTGCCTGTTCATCAACTATAATAATTTTCTTAACGCGTCCGTCCGAAGCCGAATTCAACTCGAAGGGGAAAAGAGCTAGAGCTTAGCTCTCTTCGGATTCGGATAGAGCGTGGTCAGAAACCCCCAAACTGATACAAAAAAATTATGAAAAAGTTTTAGTTTAAATTATTAAAATTAACTTTGAAAGTGTTGCTTAATAAAACGAGTGGGGGCCCCTCTCCCGGGAGGCCACGCCCCCTTTCCCCTCGCCCTCTTCGCCAGGCCTCTTCGCCAGGCCCCTTCGCGCGCCCAGATCGCTTTCATAAGTTACTTTAATACTTTTTAATACTTTTTAATTATGCTAATTAATTATTAAAATTATTTAAAGTATCTAAAGCCATCGGCCATTCGGCTATGGGGAGTATTGATGGAGGTGGGAAAGGATGTGTTGGAGTGGGACATGTAGGGTAGCCCGAAGGCCAGATGGTTTCAGTCGCGAAGCGACTGTAACCATCTGGTTCATCAATAGCGTAGGTTTGTTTTCGTTGCTTCATATTTCTGGGATCCCCCTGCTAAAATTCCTTCACCCCCCGATAAGATTCCAATACCAGACGTGTTTTTAAGGAATCATCAACCCCCGTCAATCGATCGACCGCTGGATTCCGACAGACGAGGACACGTTTCTCGTGCTGACAAACCGGGTGATGAATTCGGAGATCATGGCTGGCAGCTACATTGTCAGGTGAGGGAATTATGTTGGCTTCGGAAGGCAAAAAGGAAAAAAAGAAAAGAAAAAAAAGAAAAATGGAAGCAGCGGCTTTTCGGGCAGGATTTTTGGCTACGTTTCTTGTCTCCGGTAGCCATTCACCCACCCGCGCAGCGCCTGGCCCACTACAGGGTGTCCCAATAAAAAAACCTTAGCTCGGCTGGAACAGTCACATCGGAACGATGGTCACACCGTACGGAAGCCCTTGAAATGGCGAGTTTGCAACAATCTTGAAAAGCATGTTTTTATCTAAATCCTCAATTTTGCATTGATTTAGTAGAATTTTACGATTTTTGAGGTTAAGATACCAGCTAATTCACCTAGCAAAATGGTCGTAAGCGGCCGTTAATTAAACGCAACAGCCTTCCTTAATGTTTTAAATTCGCGTAAAATGACACGATTAAGTAAGAAAAAAAGTTGGTTATGAAGATTGTTGCAAACTGATCGGCTTCAAGGGCTTTCCAGTGGTGTAACTGTCAATCCGATTCGATACTTCCGAGTCCAGTTAGAGGGGAGGGCATTTTTGGGGGCACCCGGTACAACTGCGCAATTCAGCGATATCACAAAAACCTATTTTGCCCCCCCCCCCCAAATGTCATTTTTGAGCACCTGTAAAAGTAGCGAACGCCTTGCCGCCGTCAACGGATGCCCAACGGTAGATTTTCAGAAATGACGAGCGCGGTCGGGATTTCTTGAATTCCTGGGCGGCCGGCGAGAAATCGTACTCGGGGCTGAAGGGCCGCGACAACGCCGCGATACACGTAAGTGAACGTTTGACTTTGGAAGAACCGCGCCCACGTGGACGCACTGCACCCACGTGGAGACACTGCGCCCACGTGGACGCACTGCACCCACGGTAGCACGTGGTAGCACTGTGCCCCCGTGGTAGCACTGCGCCCACGTGGTAGCACTGCGCCCACGTGGTAGCACTGCGCCCACGTGGAGGCACTGCACCCACTTACTGGCAAATTGAATGCACCCACGTGGAAGCACTGCACCCACGTGGAAGCACTGCACCCACGTGGAGGCACTGCACCCACTTAGTGGCAAATTGAATGCACCCACGTGGAGGCACTGCACCCACGTGGAAGCACTGCACCCACGTGGAGGCACTGCACCCACGTGGAAGCACTGCACCCACGTGGAAGCGCTGCACCCAAGTGGAGGCACCGCACGCACGTGGAAGCACTGCACCCACGTGGAGGCACTGCACCCACTTAGTGGCAAATTGAATGCACCCACGTGGAGGCACTGCACCCACGCGAAGCACTGCACCCACGTGGAAGCACTGCACCCACGTGGAAGCGCTGCACCCACGTGGAAGCGCTGCACCCATGTGGTGGCACCGCACCCACGTGGAAGCACTGCACCCACGTGTAGGCACTGCACCCACGTGGAGGCACTGCACCCACTTAGTGGCAAATTGAATGCACCCACGTGGACGCACTGCACCCACTCATTGGCAAATTGAATGCACCCACGTGGAAGCACTGCACCCACGTGGAAGCGCTGCACCCAAGTGGAGGCACCGCACGCACGTGGAAGCACTGCACCCACGTGGAGGCACTGCACCCACTTAGTGGCAAATTGAATGCACCCACGTGGAGGCACTGCACCCACGTGGAAGCACTGCACCCACGTGGAAGCGCTGCACCCACGTGGAAGCGCTGCACCCATGTGGTGGCACCGCACCCACGTGGAAGCACTGCACCCACGTGGAAGCACTGCACCCACGTGGAAGCACGGCACCAACGCGGAGGCAATGCACCCACGTGGAAGCACTGCACCCACGTGGAGACACTGCACCCACGTGGAAGCACTGCACCCACGTGGAGACACTGCACCCACGTGGAAGCACTGCACCCACGTGGACGCACTGCACCCACGTGGAAGCACGGCACCCACGTGGAGGCACTGCACCCACGTGGAAGCACTGCACCCACGTGGAGACACTGCACCCATGTGGAGACACTGCACCCACGTGGAAGCACGGCACCCACGTGGAAGCACTGCACCCACGTGGAGGCACTGCACCCACGTGGACGCACTGCACCCACGTGGAAGCACTGCACCCACTCATTGGCAAATTGAATGCACCCACGTGGACGCACTGCACCCACGTGGAAGCACTGCACCCACGTGGAGGCACTGCACCCACGTGGAGGCACTGCACCCACGTGGACGCACTGCACCCACGTGGAAGCACTGCACCCACTCATTGGCAAAATTGAATGCACCACGTGGACGCACTGCACCCACGTGGAAGCACTGCACCCACGTGGAGGCACTGCACCCACGTGGAAGCACTGCACCCACGTGGAGGCACTGCACCCACGTGGAAGCACTGCACCCACGTGGAGACACTGCACCCACGTGGAAGCACGGCACCCACGTGGAAGGCACTGCACCCACGTGGAAGCACTGCACCCACGTGGAGACACTGCACCCACGTGGAAGCACGGCACCCACGTGGAGGCACTGCACCCACGTGGAAGCACTGCACCCACGTGGAGACACTGCACCCACGTGGAAGCACTGCACCCATGTGGAGGCACTGCACCCACTCATTGGCAAATTGAATGCACCCACGTGGAGGCACTGCACCCACGTGGAAGCACTGCACCCACGTGGAGACACTGCACCCACGTGGAAGCACGGCACCCACGTGGAGGCACTGCACCCACGTGGAAGCACTGCACCCACGTGGAAGCACTGCACCCACGTGGAAGCACTGCACCCACGTGGAAGCACTGCACCCACGTGGAGGCACTGCACCCACGTGGACGCACTGCGCCCACTTGATGGTAAAGTGATTGCACCCACGTGGACGCACTGAATTCAGATTTCCGCATTTAGAGTGTCCTCATCAGAAAATACCTGTCCGACGACGAGGCCGAGCTGCAGCGCTGCGAAATTTGGTGGCGAAACGCCTCGTGGGTTTTTTTGGTAGCCAATTTCCAACTGTAATTTCGTACGGCCCAGCAGGCCTTGACAACGGGCCGGCTCAGAAGCCAAAATCCAAGGCCCGGCCCGGCCCGGTCAGACACAAGGTCAGAGCGGGGGTCAAAAATCCGTAAAAAATCCGTGAGGCCCAGCCCGTTGTCAACCCCTGCGGCCCAGCAAGAAAATATATAGGCCATTTATGGCATTTTAAACGGTCTTTAGATACAAAAGCCTCAGAAAAACTTAGTAGTATTTGAGAAAATTTTGATTTTTGGTCAAAACGTTTGAAAATGAAAGACGAATTAAAGGCAAAATTTCACCCAGGAGATCTTAAAATTCTCGATTGTGAAAATTCGAGATTACGAAAATTGAATATTCTGGGATTGCGAGATTCTATAGGGTCGGATATTTTTTGGAAATTCGAGATTCCCGTTTTTGAGGAGCTGATTTTTGAGAATGCTCTTTTCAAGATTCTACCAGACAAAAAGAAACACGAGTAAATATCCCTGTTAAGGGCTTACTGCCGACTTTTCCTATACGAAGTCTGCGCCAGGGACCTGCTCGATCGCCATGGAATCCCGGGAATCCAGGTATAAAGCGATTTTTGTGAATTTTTGGTTCTGGACTGTTAGCTGGGGTGAGCCGGGCAAAACCGCTTTTTTGTCTACCTATAGATCATCTGCAGATGTTATATCATTTATTCTTATTTTTTTAGTAGTTTCTAATTGCTAGAAAGTCGCACTTAATAGTTTTTAACACTTTGAAAATTCAAAAACTTCGACCTTTTTTGGTCATTTTCATACGTTGAAATTAAAAAGATCGTAAATCTCCCAAAAAAAATTATTTTTTACGAGCGTTTTGTGTCTAAAAATGGTATAAAATGCTATAAAAATGGGATTTTTTATAGAGCCGAAAAGAATCAAAGGGAAAGTTTGGCTTTCCCCCCGCTAAAAGTCTAGAACCGATTTTCCGAAACCCTACAACTCTCACCAAAATCATCAGTTTCTGCCAAAAACCTACTCGTACGTGCGGGATGGCTGGCTGACGTATGGAAGGTTCAGCGATGATGATTTTGTGTTTCACAACTGGAAGAACAGGTAGGATGCGGAATCGATTTTTTCACAAAACTGTTTAATGCTTATTCAGGGTGTCCCAAGAACGGTATAGGCTGATAATGCCGATTCACAGAATGCCGATTTACAGAATGCCGATTTACAGAATGCCGATTTTACAAAATGCCGATTTACAGAATGCCGATTTTACAAAATGCCGATTTACAGAATGCCGATTTACAGAATGCCGATTTACAGAATGCCGATTTACAGAATACCGATTTACAGAATACCGATTTTACATAATTTGGGTTCTAGATCCAAAATACAAACCGGATCCCCAGAAAAAAAACATTATCCGACTTGGACATGGCGAAACCGCCAGACCTGAGGCCTAGCTTTATTTTACTTTACCTAGTTCCACGTTACCAAGGAGCCGCCCATGGGTTACTAAATTAAATTCTTCTATCGAACAGTTTTCCCTCACTCTCGACGTGAGGCCGGGCATTCTCAACCACGAAACAATAATGATTCGTTGAGTTTTGTCGCTGCGGCTGAGCACATTGGAAGTGTCGGCGACCAGCGAAAAGAGGCATGCGTTGAAACATGTCGCGAGGCTTGCGATTTCCTTGTAATCCCCGATCCCTACGTGAAAAAAAAAAGAATTCGTAAAAATTCGTCATGGCCAAGTCGGATAATGTTTTTATGGGGGATCCCGTCTCATGTAAAAGCCAAATTATGTAAAATCGGCATTCTGTAAATCGGCATTCTGTAAATCGGCATTCTGTAAATCGGTATTCTGTAAATCGGCATTTTGTAAAATCGGCATTCTGTAAATCGGCATTTTGTAAAATCGGCATTCTGTAAATCGGCATTCTGTAAATCGGCATTCTGTGAATCGGCATTATGTAGGTAAATCCCCAAGAACCTCCCCCCCCCGACCCTATTGTTGCCAGCAATCATTTTGCTAAAAGCTCATCCTATATCAGTTAAGCGTAATTCCTAGCAGGCACGAAATATCATTGATATATTTCCAAAATATGGATCCGCGGTTTGGTAATCCCGATCCTGCGGGCCCGCAGTCGAGTCCGGGTTTTTACGATTTAGGTATCTATCGAAAGCTCCCGAAAATTCGCTTACCCGCCTCTAATTTTTTTTGAAACTATTCTAATACCCTACCTTATATAATTTTGGTGTGTATTAGAGTGGCGCTAATATACTAATATTTTTTGCGAACAGTGCGGATTTCCTGATGCTTTTCTGCCTAAAGGTTTTCTCAAAAATCACAATTTAAGGATTTTTATGCCTTTCCCGGTAGCCCCACGACAGCTTTTTGAAGGCGATTTGCAAAACACAGCTTGGATAGCGCTTCAACCGGTTAAATTGAGTTTTTGACGAAAAAGCGTGATCGTTTTGAGTGAAAAAAGCCAAAAATCGAGCAAAAAGTTCCGACATTGCAAAAATCTGTGAGACGTGCTGGACTCGCCTTTCCGGGAGCTTTCGATAAATAGCTAAATCGTAAAAATCGGACTCGACTGCGGCCCGCTAGGTGGGGGGTATTTTTGGGACACCCTGTTGTAAATCATGATAATCCGAACACTTACTAGGGAAGTCCAAAATACCCGCAACACGGATCGGGCTGAAAATTTGCACAGTTATAGAACCGACCACGCTGATCATCGCCTCCTTTTCCGAATTTGCTACCGATCTTAAATAATTAAGATATTAAACTTTTAAAATGGGCCAAAAACCCGCTACCCTGACCCTGGCTCACTAGAGCGGGTGGGGTTCAAGAGGCCTTAGCGCGCGCCTTCAAGCGCCTCGCTTGCCAGGTGGAGGGTCCGGGTTCGGACCCGGTCCGCGTTTTTCCTTTGCTTTTTGCTCATTTTGCGCCGCACATGTGGCGCGTGTCCAGATTGCGTTTTTTACTACACGCAGATGAGCCGGTTGCTGCCGTCGAATTACGGAATACCAGTTTTTAACAATTTTTTTTACTAGTGTTGATTTTTATGAACTTTTTTCATAAATTTATGATTTCGTTGAATTTCATTTTTAGGATGTACGTAAATGCGTGTGCATAACACAATCTGGACACGCGCCACATGTGCGGCGCAAAATTAGCAAAAAGCAAAAGAAAGATGCGCGAACCGGGTCCGAACCCGGACCCTCCACCTGGCAAGCGAGGCGCTTTACCAGTTGACTACCGGAGATCTGGAAAGGGGGCTTCCCTAAGGCCTCTTGAACCCCATCCGCTCTAGTGAGCCAGGGTTTTTGGCCCATTTTAAAAGTTTAATATCTTAATTATTTAAGATCGGTAGCAAATTCGGAAAACGAGGCGATGATCAGCATGGTCGGTTCTATAACTGTGCAAATTTTCAGCCCGATTCGTGTTGCGGGTATCTGGACTTCCCTAGTTAGAATTTCCGCTTTTCAGCCTGAGAAACGATCCAGAGGCCTTTGGCGAGTGGAAGTTCCAGTTTGACGACACGGCGTTCAACGATCTGAGGTATCGGCTGTTTTTGTCTTTGAAAATAGCGTTATTAGCATGATGATAAATATATAATATATTAATTTAGTTTTTCAGGTAGTTTTGCTAGAACGCTATGAAAAATGACCATTTTTGATCGAGAGATTTTTTTGACCATTTTTTAAACATATGATGTATATTCAGTCAATATAAATTTTATGAATTTTTATGCGACACTTCTAGTCGGTGCGGCAGTTCCCGATCGGCCGAACCGCTGTGGCGATACAAGGACGGGTTCCTTGTGGGAAAAGGCGCGATTCGGAAGTGGGTTTCGGAAGTTTCGTTGGAGTTTCCCAATATTTGTAAACGGCGGTTCTTTTGCTTTATCGGGGGGGTGAAAACGTCCATTAATGCTTAGCAATGTAACAGTAAGTTCCTTCAAAGCACTTTCAGTAAAGATTAAACAAAAAAAACTATCTAAAAATTTGTAAATTCGAAATCTAATTTTCTTGTTTTTAATAAAAATTTGCAAAACACGAATTTCTCATTTCCTACAACTTAAAATGCTTTTCAGGCGCTTGGATTGGTGGATCAAGGAGACGTCCACCGACAGAAAACGCCAAACCCGCCAGTATCAGACGTTCGATTTGACCGCGGCCAGCGTCAAAGAATGCAAATAATATGCTATTTTCTTGCTTAGAAATATTTGGTTAATAAATCTGGCGTTCACTCTCTTGCTATCTCTTTCTTGCTCTCCCTCCCCTCTCTCTCTCTCTCTCTCTCTCTCTCTCTCTCTCTCTCTACTTTAACTGATCCCCTGAAAAAGGGAGCATCTCGAGTTTGAAAGATCAATAGCAGTTTCGGGAAACGAGGTGATGATCAGCGTGGTCGATTATATTTGTGTGTAAATTTTCAGCCAATGCTTGGTCCGGGTTTATCCGGCCTCTTGATAAGATCTTTGGAAAGAAATTTTTAGGTGTACAGGGCCGTTTGGAAATGACCAACTCGTCTTGATTCAAAATATAGCTATAAATGCTCATTTTTTATTAAGAAAAGCCTTGCCTCACGCGGGCAGCTTATGGTTTTGTCATCGGGTGCTGGAATAAGCCAATTTCGTCGATATGCGTGTCGCGAATGTGGCCCTCGCACTAAAAGAGCTGACAGTTGGCCTTTATGGACGACCAGTTACCCGGAATTGTTGGAGTTCCTCAAGCTTGGCTCCCGCCATTGCGGCCGGTAACGGATAATAATGTTCTACCCAGTATTCAGGCTCAGATTTCGGGTAGCTGTATTGAAGCAATAAGCTTCTTTCCGTGAATATCCTAAATAAAGTACGAGGGGGATGAATTGAAAAAAAGTCCACCGAAGCGTTTTAGGCGTGAACCATGTGCCACCGACTTACGTCATGCGTAGTACCACCCGTTGAGCCTCCACAAAAAAAAGCCAGTCGTTTCTTTGCATAGCCAGCTTAAAAACATTGGTATTAGCTCCAAAACCATGTTTCGTAACGAAATACCTTGCCCATTGTATATGACGAAAAGGTAGTGATCGCGTTGGGTGTGGGCGAACCACCGAAGCCCGGGTGGGTGGCGTTTAACCATACGGTCGAGTGATCCTTTGTCTCAAGGGAGCAGCTCCAGCTGAATTATGTACGGGGCTAAGCATTGCCAAAGGTTGAATTACGGCCCGGAAAATCGGACCTTTACTTTAGCTTGTGTGTGAAAGATCTCTGTCCGCCCGAACAACAGGAAGCGCGGAAATTGAAGATTCCGAATGGTCACCACCAAAACCACGCTCTCAGTTGCTTGGCCCAACTTCATGCAAAAAATCGGCGAGGATTCCAGAAATGAGCTGATCAGGGGAGCTCACGTGGACACTGTGGAATTTCGGAAAACCTGTGGTGACGTTTTCAATTGGTGATTTTATAGTGACGGGAGAGCCTACTAAAACATTATACATTAAACCATTTTTTTGCATGTCAATCATCCCTTTTTTGGAAGTGCGGTACTGCCGATAAATGCATCTTAAAAAATTTAACATGTGGATCATGGCCGCAATATCTGATTAACTAGGGGTAGCCGTGAGAGTTTTCCGAAATTCTACCCTGTCCGCGTGAGGTTCCCTTGTGAGTATCTACGAATTGCAGCGATTTTACAAATAGATCAGGCAAAACGGTCTCTGGTAAAAATCGAAAGAGTGAGGAATCCCATCGCGCGAGCTCCTGGCAATTTTCTAGAAGAATTCGTCGAGCTAAGCAATATCGAGAACCGCCGCTCTGTCCAGAATTTAAGGCCTTATGGCTCTAAAATGCGTTCAATCAGACGTTTGTATCCCCCTTATTCCAAATATGTTGCATGAAACGAACCGCTGCCATCCTTGCGCCATTGTAGTCTTCATCACAATGATGTCTCCGACTCGCAACGGCCGCGCGAAGATTTGAACGGCCTCTAAAAAGTTAATCTATGCCTCAAATTTATGATATGTTGGCCCACCCGTGGTTTCAGGATCGGCTGACGTTACCGCAACGAAAGCGATAACCATCACCGCACAGAGGCGGTCAAACGGCATGCCGGCCGTTTGCTTAAAAAACACATAATTCCATTATCTTGTATTGAAAGCGCCACGCCAGTAAAACCCGCTTATAATCAAGGAGTTTACGAAAAAAAGGGTTTGATAATGGGCGTGATACAAAGAAATTCAGTTTGTTAAAGCGAGAGTTTCCTCCTTTTATGCACCGATCGACGCCGCCGGTGCATGATGAGCCGTGCTCGGGGAAAAAACAAAGAGGGCCCATTTGGTGCCAGGGAGACAACACTTTGAGCGGGCAGTGATTCAGCCGCTGCTGGAAATTTGGGGCTGTGCGAGGCGTTAATTTAAAAATTTTTGGTCTCTGAATCAGGCGGCAGGCTGTGTCGGTCTGTAAAATTGCGAAAAAACGCTTCCAAATGGGAATTCTGTTCCAGTCAAATGCGGCCCATAAATTTGGTCGGCAGCGTATTTGACAAAATGTATGGGATTTCGGGAAAAGTTCTATTAAATGGGCTGAATTTCTGGGGCCCATATCTCGGCGATCTAGTGTCCAATTTAGATGATCTCAAGATCTATCGATATCTACTCCTCGAGAGCTATCGATTGGCGTAAACTGATGCAAACTGCTCGATGCAGAGATAACTTGCAAAAACACTTCTGCGTAATTTTTGAAAAAAGTGCTTTGGCTTGGATCTCGGCCGTTCTTGTTTTTGCGAGCCCATGACCCTCCTCAAGGAACGGTTCAAGCCGAAAGCTACAAAATGACATATCGCATGGGCAGAATGGAGCTATCTACCAATTTAGCCAGCTTCCCGAAAACTCGGCGACCAAACTTTCGTTTCAACCTGACAGTAAGGCTGCATAGTTTCAAAGTTCAAAAATTTTTTTACGTCTTAAATTGGTGGTAAAGTTGCCGACCACAATAAACTATCTCGAAAACTTATCACCCAAATTGGCCGAAAATTTGCGTCAATACTTAATTTGGGATGGGGATTATTTCTCTAATACATTTCGAAACCTGAAATTGGCTGGAACACAGGAAACTCGCGCACCAAAAAAGAGTTGTTTAAGATTTTCTGCTTAAAGCGCACGTTCAGGGAGGGCCCGTGTACTCGTCCCAACGTGTCCACCCTATGGACATAGGGACCGCGCGCACTGCCTGCCCGTGCCGTGGAAGGCCATTCCCCTCCTTTGCGCCGTGGGGCGCCCCTCGCCCCCTTGCCAGGTTGTAGCTGTGGCTGACTGGTATCCAGGCCCGTAGCGGAACCGAAATATAGAATTTGTATAGGTACCCGTAGTTTTTGTATGGGTACCCATGATGGGGGCCCATATTTTCCGTTTTGGTACCAGCCCTGGATATTTTTCTTTTTATCATCAAGAAAATTCCGTGTTTACAGATGATGGGGGGAAACGGCGGCACCCTAAAAGACACATCATTCGTAGAAAAAATTGGCGCATCTTTCTATGCTACTTCCAGGATGCCGCCGATTTCCCATTAAGCAGAAAATCTTTTTAAAAACGCGAGATTCCTATGTTCCAGCCATTTTCAGCTTTCGAAATGTATTAGAGAAATGATCTCCATTCCAAATTAGGTATTGTCACAAATTTTCAGGAAATTTGGTCCGGTAATTGTCGAGATAGGTTTTCGATGTCGGCAACTTTAACGGCCCTTTAAACCCCAAAAATCAATCATTTAAACTTTCAAAACTATATGGGCCTACTAATACGATCATGCTCTATCCGATGGCGTCAAAAAAAAAACAGGGTCGAAAAAAACTGTGCCAAGCCTATTTCGGTCCTCCCTCAAACGGCCTTTGAAAAGCTCCACAACTTTTAAACCCGGACTCATTTGCAAATTTGGCAATCGGATTCGGAATCAGCACAAATTCTGCCCAAGATGGCCTGGTCCCGAACCAAATTGCCCTCCTGACCAAAAACTGGGAAAGGACGGGGCTTGTGAGCGCTGCTGGGGTTCCCGATCACCTGGGGTGGTACCAAAGCTCCATAACCACCGTGGTTAAAATTTAACCACCATGGTTAAATTATAACCACCCATAGTTAAAATTTTACCACCCATGGTTAAATTTTAACCGCCCAAAACCGATGGTAAAAAGCTAACTTTTGGAGGATGGTTTCTACGACAATTAAGAGGTCTAGAAACATCGCAAAATTCACGGATAGGTGTCTTAAAACGCTTGATCGAATACCGCTAACCTTTTCTTGGTACAATATTTGCAAGCGGCTAGAAAGGGGCTTGGAAATTTAACCACTATGGTTAAAACATAACCACCCATAGTTAAATTTTAACCATCCATGGTTAAGTATTAACCACCCATGGTTTAATTTTTAACCATAGGTGGTTAAACATTAACCATCGAGGGCCAAAACCAAAAAAGTTAACCACCCAAAAAGTAATACTTTTTATAAACCGTGTTAAAAATTCCTCGAAAATTCAAACTCCTCAATAAGATGAATATGGTTTCTTTAGACGATATTCTAGCAAGTGGAAGGGATATTAGGGCCGTAGGGGGTGGTTTATAGGCAAAAAAGTCGCCTCAAAAATTTAACCACCCATGGTTATATATTTCGTGAAAACGTTTTCACGAAATATATAACCACCCTAGCTAAATTTATTTAGGATAAAGTTAGCCACCTCCCGGCTTCGGATGGCAAAAATTTTCATCAAAGATTAAAACGGAAGCACTCCGCCCACCCACTCCGCACTTTTTTTGATATTCTCTCTTTAGACATCACTTCCCAGTCATCGTTCCGATAAATCCGCATATTTTCGATACTTTGTTATCGTTGTTCGATACCGTTTCCGATGTGTTTTCACACGAATTTAAGCGCTACGAACGTGGTTTTCTAAATTTTGGGTTCTAAATTCTAAAAATTTTGGGTGGGTGCCCCGGAAATCTCGGCTCCCGTACGGGCCTGGTCCTACCGCAGCAGTCTTTTTGTCCACGTCTACCTAGTCCTTTCGTATAGTGTAACTTAATCATAATTTTTTCGAAAAATTGGCTTTCTTTCGCGGGGGATTCGCGCATTGATTTTGGACGGCTCTATTACCAAATATAGGCGATTTTTATAGTATTTTATGCTTTTTTAGATATAAAAAATCCGAAAAACTCATAACATTTTTCGAGAAAATTTGGACTTGTTGGTAAAAATTGTATGAAAAGTGGCCAAAAAAGCTCAAAATATCTAAAAATGTTTTTTTTTTCTGTAACTTCCTAGCAACCAAAAACTACTAAAAACATTATAAAAAATGGTCTACATTTTCGGAACGCGCCAAAAAGACCGAATGCACTGAGGAGTCCCATTTCGATTCCGGAAGGCCCTGGGAAGGCCGCCGCTTTCTACATAGGGTCACGGATCGTTTAGAAAGTGATAAATTCGGTTCATGTTGCTTTCTTCCAAAGAATTTCTATCGATAAATGGGATAAATTGATTTTGGATGGGTGGTTAAATTTTTTCGTGTTAGGTGGTTAAATTTTAACCATGGGTAGTTACAATTTAACCATGGATGGTTAAAATTTAACCATGGGTGGTTAAACTTTAACCAGGGTAGTTAAATCAGGGTGGTTAAATCTACTTTGGTACCACCCCAGATCGAAAAAGGCCAAAACAAAAAATCCAACCTTTCCATCATTTTCATCATCATCGCGCCTTCGCCATGCGCACCATGGCCAATTAATTCGGTCGAAATATTTATTCAAAAACCGCCGCCACCCATTTATTCACATTGGCCCACCCATTGGCCAAGAAAAAAATGCTGGCACACAGGCCGAAAAACACACAGACGATGATTATCATATTAGACAGGAATGTGGAAGCTTTGCGGCGTCGGCGTCGCGTAGATCCAATCATCATGGTTGCTCATCGAAGTGAAACAGCTGGCGCCGGCATTCCAGCAACTCGGCCACACCCTCCTGAATTCAAGCTTTAGGAAGGATTCGCCATTAGAGACCTATTAAAGGGGTATCCAAGGGGTCGGCTATAGATTCGGCGCCGCCCGCGACACCCAACGCGCACCCCGAGAGGTCAATTTTGATCGTTTGATCAGCTAGGTAATGGGAGGGTAGGCACGCGCGTTGCGTGTCGCCGTCGCGGCCAACACTATCAGCATGCCGAAAAACTGATCGAAAAATTATCTTTTTGACCTTTTTTTAATAAAATTTAGTTTATTTGTCAAGTTTAAATAGTTACAAATCGTCTAGAAACAGGTAAGAGTTTATTTTACCCCCCCCCCGCTCCCGCAGCCGAAGGGTCTCAAAGTTGTCGATCTTCCGCAATTTTTTCGAGATTTTCGCGATGCGACTCGAGAGAGCGTCGAAAAATATACGAAGAGTTTTAATTTGAACGTAAAATAAAAAGTTATAGCCAAAACCTTTCGGCTGTAAATCGTAGCCAAGAAACCTTCTAATAGGTTTGCAAGGATCGAAAAGCTGCCAAAATTTGGCAAAACAGCCTTACGTGCACTTTTCTGACGCGGGCAACGTGGAGGTTCGATAATTCGGCGGCCCGTCGCGGAATATCTCTCGAATCGTGTCGGCCATTTTGGCGAGGCGTTCGTCCATTTGCTCCTGAACAATTTCCCGTTCGTCAGGCAGGAGTATTTTAGGTTAGAGTGCAGTTTTACCCCCCGGCCCCCAGCCGGCACCCAGCCGGCACCCAACTTTTGTATCTCGGCTCCCTGTTGGTCTACAGGTGTGTAAAGTATATAAAAACGTTCACCTTGCTCTGGCGAGTATTTTGGTATACTTTACTACGCTACGTCTACGTTCTACCGGTACGATAACGCGGAGCCGAGATCGACTGGGGGGGGGGGGCAGTAAACTGCACTTAAGCCTTATTTGAAGATACCTTCGGCCAGAGTTGAAAATTCGGGAAGAGCGGAGCTGCGGTTGATTTTTGGAACGAGTTCCTCATGTGCAGGAGGAGGGCCTGTTCGCGGGGGACCTGAAATTAGAAACAGCAGCCTTCTCTCACGCGCGGTGGCTAGACGTACGTGGTAGTTCTCGCGCCCTGCGAAGAACTTCAGCACGTAATGCACCCAGGAGATTCGCGTCACATTGGTCATCCAAATCGACTGAAAATTCAGGTCAACAACTTTCCGAGCACTTTTTTTTCGCTCTTTTTAGTGTCGTACGTTCCGAAACTTTTCCAGTTTTTTTGAAAGATTAGACAAGTGTTTGGTGGGTAGTTTTTTTAAGTGGCGGTATCAAATCGGTAGTCGTATCGGATCGGAACGGTAGTAACACCATTGGAAAGCCCTTGAAACGGCGGCTTGCATCGATCTTTCATAACAATGTTTTTATTTAGACACGCCATTTTACAAGCCATTTTCTGGAATTCTGCGGTTTTGGAAGGTTAAATACGAACTAGAATCGGCCTCAATTTCTGCAAACAAAATGTCCGGAAGTGGCCGTTACTGAGGTGCAGAGGCTACCCTTTAATGATTTTAAACGCGCTGTAAAATGGCTCGTTTAAATAAGAAAATGGTCATGAAGATCGATTTCAAGGGCTTTCAAATGGTATAACTATCATTCCGATCCCATCCTTCCCGGTCGGGTTAGAGGGGGTGTTTTTTATGGGGACACTTTGTATCCGCTGACCCGAAAATTCACCTTGCCCAAGCGCCAGCGATCCGTGTTGGGCGTCCGCGCGCTCCGCAGTGCGTCCAATTTCAGGAACTTCTCGTAGTCGAACGGTTCGGGAATCCAGTTGAGGGCGAGTGGCGTGTGTTGGAAACGGAAACCACCTGAATGCCGGGTCATTTGATGAACGACTTCGATTTGGGGCCGACCAATGCTCGCATTCTCGCGTGCCGTCGCCTCGAGCAGGTCGTACAGCGTCCGGTTCTGGTGTCTGCAACACAAAAAAGTTTTTTTTGCTTCTTACCATTCTGCGGGTAATTGTCACAAACAATGTGGGGTTCTGTTCTATTTCGCGGGGGAAAACTGTGCGGGGGGAAATTTTCCTAGTTTTTTTATAACTCTTTTATATGATGGCATCTTTACAATTTATATTTCTTTTATATTTCTAGTCTATCGAATGGCATTAAAGAAATTTTTGAAAGTTATCGAAAATGTCGAAAACTAGCTTTCGACTACACGATCCCATGTGGAAACACCGAATAAACCTTGTTTTTGCTATAACTATTTTATAAAACAATATTTTTAGATGAAATTAAAACTCTTAGTATATTTTTTGATGCTCTATCGAATGACAGGTTCAAAATATCGCAAAAATGTCCAAAATGCCGAAAACTAACATTCCGGAAGGAGTTTCAATAGTTTTTTTTTGTTTTTGCTGTAACTTATTTATATTACAATATTTTTAGCTAAAACAAAAACTCTTAGTATATTTTTTGATGCTCTATCGAATGGCGTTGCAAAAATCCTGAGAAAAGTAGCGAAAAATGCAAGGTTCCGCGAAGCATATTTTCCCCCCCGCACAGTTTCCCCCGCGAAATAGAACAGAACCCAATGTGGCAATCAGACCACAAACCACAAACCGCAAATCTTTTTTGTGCTAATTTTTTCTTTCGTCCATTTGTTTGATGCTTTTTCCTCTCCTCCCCACCACCCCCCCCGAGAAAAAACCCCCCTCTCTAGCGGAACGCAGCAATTTTAGGTTCTTTTGCATTATTGCTTAACAGTGCAAAAAAAAACCGATTTTCTACCGAAAATGGCCGTTCGTTAGCGAAAATTTCGACTGTTTGATCATTTTTGACGGTTTTTAAAAAGTTTTATAGTTGAAACAAAGTTATATTTTGTTAAAATACTATCAGAACGCTTTCTAGTAACTTTCTAGGCATTTCCAGATTAATACAAGAAAAATTTGGTGAAAGAAAAAACGTCACGCCCCCCCCCCATTAGACCCTACGAAAAAGTTAGTCCCCACGATGATACGAGAAAGAACCCCGACCTGATATGCAACAACTCGTCGACATCACTCAAATGCGTGTACTTGCTGCTCGACCAGAAATTGCAATATTGGTTGAAGAGATTTTGACCGGCGTTGTGGACCTGTGGATACACGTCAATCTGAAATAGGCGGGTTCGATTCCGCTAAATGGCGAACCGTACGTTTAGAGCATTTTACCCCAGTCAGCGCCCAACTTTTTTATCTCGGCTCCCTGTCGGTCTACAGGTGTGTAAAGCATACTAAAATGTTTGTCTTGCTCTGGCGAGTATTTTGGGACACTTGACTATCCGGTAGGATAACGGCGAGCCGACATACGGTAGGTGGGAGTCGGCTGGGGAGGGGGAGGCAAGCGGCATTGAAGCCTACCGTACCTCGTCGTTAAACGGCAACGCTGGCCATGGAAGTGGATGGATGATGCCTTTTTGTTGGTAATAGTCGATGACAGCCTTCACTTCTTTTGATATCGATTGCCACGTGACAAGAATACGAGAGATTCCGTTCAGACGCGCCGTCTCCACATACAGGATCAGTCGAGGCCAATCGTTGTACCTGAAAAGAGCAGGGTATCTCTCTCTCTCTCTCTCTCTCTCTCTCTCTCTCCCTCTGTCGCTCTCTCTCTCCCTCTGTCGCTCTCTATCTCTCTCTGTCACGGGTCCCTCTCTCTCCCTCTGTCGCTCTCTGTCTCTCTCTGTCTCTGGTCTCTCTCTCTCTCTCTCTCTCACTCTCCCTCTCTCTCGCTCTCTCTGTCTGTCTCTCTCCCTGTCTCTCTTTGCCTCTCCCTGTCTCTCTCTGTCTCGCTCCGTCTCTCTCTGCTGTCTCTCTCTCTCTCTCTCTCTCTCTCTCTCTCTCTCCTTCCAACTCACCAATGCAAAGGCCCCGTACAGGCCGAGATATCATCGGTATATTTCGACGGCGGTTGTTCGACCGGGATTTCGGCCGAATGCTCATTCCGGTGGAAGCTGACCTGCAAATGTGAAGCTTAAAATTAAATGAGAAGCTTAAAAAGGCTTGTAAAATGTTGGGTTTAGATGAAAACATGGTTTTTAAAGTGGTTGCAAACTCGCCGTTTCAAGGGCTTTCGAATGGTGTAACTATGATTCAGCTCCGATACTTCTGCGTCGAGTTAGAGGGGGCTGTTTTTTTATTGCGACACCCTGTACGAGCCACATAGTTTTGCCAAGCCGTTTCTCCGGGGACCCATATTTGCACTTGCGATGTTATCTACAACGGTATAACCTACCGTTTCCGGCACTGGTCCCCGATAGATCTTCGAGGCGATGTCGTAGCTGAAATACTTGCATCCATCGACTGCGCATTTGCCTGGTGAAAGTGTATTTTTTTGGTTGGCTTGGTCAATTCAAAACGGAAAGGGCCACTGTAGACGGACAACAGTTTGTGCTGTTCTTCCAGCCGAGACCGATGGATTGGCCATCAACGCGCAAATCAATCGTGGTCGCCGGGTCGTCGATGACACGACAACTAGCCGTCACGCACACACGGATTCGTGGCCCTTCCGGATCTCTGCAACACCCGATAATATTAAAAAAATGTTTCATATGCTGTCATTTTCCGGGTGGTTCGCATTATGGGGAGGTCAAATTTTTTTCAAAGAGTCGACGCTTTGGTAAAAAAACGATTGTTTTTACACTCTTAATAATCGCAAAGTGTACAGTTTAGAGACACTTCCGCTATACCTATTGCAAAAAATTGGGGGCTAAAGTCTGGTTTACGCCCCCCAGCCAGCATTTGCCGCCCCCAAGTAGTCCAATTAATGCGTGAAGTTTATCAAAATGTTCCCCTCGTCGAATACTCCATTTAACAGTAGGATACAAGTAGGTACAAGTAGGATAAGCGGGGGGGGAAATTTTAGGCGGGGGGAACCGAACTTTTTTCCGCTCAAGCCTATTTTTTTATATAAATAATGGAAGTGTTTCTAAATTTTTTATAGCTATTCCTAAACATAAAAACTTTACAAAAACTTAATTAAAAATTTAATTTTAGGGTCTAAAAATCACTTTTTTCGGCCCAAAAATGACCAAATTTTCGACTTTTTCAAGCGTTTTTCTAACTTTTTAAAAAAATTTTCGGATTAAAATAGGCTTAAATTTCGCTAAAAACAATGTGAAAACACTTTATATTTGATTACTATCCCCACCAGGGCCGACCAGGAAAAAGTTGGTTTCCCCCCGCCTAAAATTTTCCCCCCCGCTTATCCTACTTGTACCTTTGCCGCCCCCAAGTAGTCCAATTAATGCGTGAAGTTTATCAAAATGTTCCCCTCGTCGAATACTCCATTTAACAGCACAAATAACATATTTAGAAGCCAGTTATTGTTGCAGCGCAACTTTAGTGTTGCGGGTACAGGGCAACGGGGCGCCCCTTTCGACGCTTACGACGGGGAAAGGGATGTCTGTCCCCCCAATACAAATCAATCTTTGTTTAAGCTTTCTTTCTTTCTTTAGTTTCGCTAAAAAAAGTATATGGAAATCGAGTGTTTGAAGAGGGGCACATTTTGAAATACTTCGCGCATTAATGGGATGCCTTGGGGGCAAATGCTGGCTTGGGGAGGCGGAGGGGGTAAACTAGACTCTAACCAAAATTGGAAACCAAACAAAAAAATGCAAGAAAATTTAATAGTGCCAGTCCCGTTCAAACGCAGCAAAAAATTTTTTACCTCAAATCATAAAAGGCCTTGTAGACGTAAAGGGCGTCCTTCGGAATGGGAAATTCGTAGAAAGCCTTGTCGAGATCCGTGTTTTCATATCGGAATCCACGGGTGACATTTGGAGAAAATGGGTAGTGCTGGTGGAAGATTTCTTCTTGCTTTCCAACCGAATCCCCGAGAATGTTGGCGCTGAAGTATCTGAAAGGCGAGGATAACACGAGATCTAGGCACCTATAATTCTACCTGCTAGGAGGGCGAGACCTGGCGACGAGGAAAAGCGCAAAGATGCCAACGGCGAAGACGGCAAGTACTTGCTAAACGTGGTATCATGGTAGGCTCGAATCTAGCTCTTCCGACCGGTAAGAGTCTAGGAACGCCGGTCCGTCGGCTGGGGGGATTTCGTAGACTTTAGCCTAGCTGGACACAGACATCGCCAAAGAGACGCCAAAATCATATAAGGTAGGATAAAAAATTTTCTAGAAGTTTTTTCCGTAGTTTGCCAATCAAACAGGCCAAAAACGGCAATGGGTTAGAGTGCAGTTTACCCCCCCCCAGCCGCAACTTTTCAGCCATACGTCCTATTAATGCGCCGAGTATCTCAAAATGTTCGCCGTGGTCGAATTACTATAAAAAAGTTGTTTTCTTGCGGCAAAAATTGTTAAAAAATTTTTTACAAGATTTTGAAAGTTGAAAAGATTAAGCCGCTATGCTTCGATGTACTAGGAGTCTAAAACTCAAATATTTTTATTTTTCCGCTATTTTTTTCGACTCAAACGTACTGTAGGCTTATTCTCCAGAGCAAGAGCTAATTTTTGGTACCATTGACAGCTCTGTGCGTCAAAAGATAGCCGAGATACGAAAACTCACTTTGGAACAGCAAAAATTAACTAAAGAAAACCAAGACTTATAATTGTTATAAAAAATTTTCTAACAATTTTTGATGTAATAAAACAACTTTTTTATAGTAATTCGACCACGGCGAACATTTTGAGAGACTCGGCGCATTAATAGGACGTATGGCTGAAAAGTTAGGGCTGGGGGGGTAAACTGCACTTAAGCCCGGCAATGTGCCGGGAGGGGCAAAAGCGTCGAAAGGAGCCGGGCGTAGCGCTTCAAAAAGTTTAAGCCCATATAACTTTTTGAAACCGACTTAATATTGAAATCCTAATATCAAATATTGCAGAGTAGAATTTTACGTTTCGAATGATACCAAATAAAGCAAGTTAGCCCTGCGAAATGCCACTTTTCACAAAGTCGTCAACAAAAAACGCCTTCGTTTTGATACTTTCTGAACACAGTTTTCTTAGTGTTTGGCATCATTAGAATCGCCTCATGCCATTCTACAAAGTTGGAACAAGCTTTTTTTAAGATTCGTTTTAGCTTTAAAGTTATAAGGCTTATAAGTTTTGGTCCCAAAAATTTTTCTGAGTCCATAGGAGTGCTGCGTTGCTTAGGGCCTTATTGCCGCCAACTTTGGGCGTGTAGACTTGAGCCTAGTTTAGCCCAGTCCATCCGAAATTAGCGTTGTCACAGACCTTTCGATTTACGCGCATCGGCTGGTAGGAAAGCATCGGCTCAAATGACTGAAATAATAAACCGGCGGCCATGTTCGGCATTCCGGAGCAGCGGATGCTAATTGAAAATTTTAATTGTTTCTTGGCTACTATCCTACCTTATATAATTTGGTCGCGTATCTTTGTCTGTGTGTGTGTGCGGAGGTCAGTTTCGAGGCCCGATTTGAGGGCTTTCCGGTGTTCAAAACGCCCCAATTTTTTGTCACCTGGGGGAATCGACCCTTCTGTTTCCGATGGCGTTCTCAGAATTTTTATAAAATACAAGTTTACAAAGTTAAAGCCGGTTTTATTCATTTTTGAGGGTCCCTGGGGGCTAATTTGCATAGTGCGAAAAAAATACAAATTTCCTCATTCTTGCCAGTTGCACTCGCGCGTGTGGTCGGCCGGGGGGAGGGGGTCCGAAGGACCCGAGCTATCGGAAAGTCAAATTTCTTATGCAAAGGCCGAATTCCAGCGCCCAAGGCCCGCGAAGCGGGTTTTGGGCGCTGGTCCTACTATATATAAAAAAATAGTGTCTGTGTGTGTGTGTATATTTGCATGCAACTTCCGTAAGTATGTACCGCACCTACAGCCTCAGGGGAAGGGTTTTAAGGTACGTATGATACGTCATTAGGTGCGTAAGGGTCCCGAGATGAGTGCACACATATAAGATTTAGGAAAATCGGCTGTTTTCGCTATTAAAATTAAGTTTTTGTAAATATATCGAAAAACCTCTTTGTTAGGAGGCAATTAGCATTGACCGGAAGTGGCCGTAGCCTATAAAAATGGAGGCAGGGTGCGCTTTTCATTTTTTGGTGATCGGCATTCGGCAAGCCCTATGTAAAGTCAAATTTTCAGATGTCCTAAACGGGTCCAGGGTTGAAAAGCCGCGAAGCGGTTTTTCAACCCTGGTATATGGACAAAATATTTAGTAAAAAAACCAGGGTTGAAAAACCGCTTCGCGGCTTTTCAACCCTGGCCCCGTCTAGGATTTATGAAACTTTGCATAATTCTTGCCGAACCGATGACCAAAAAATGAAAACCACGCCCTCCTTTCCTTTTTATAAGCCATTTCCACTTCCGGCGTATGCTAATTTTCCCTAACAAAGAGGCAAGCCGAGATTTTTACAAAAACCTAATTTTAATAGCGAAAATAGCAATTTTTCAAAGATTTGATGTGTGTGCAGTCGATTCCAGCCCTTTCTTTACCCTATGACGTTTCTTCCCTACCGAAAAATGCTTCCCTGAACCTGTAGGTGCGGAACATCCAAACGGAAGTGTAAGCAAATATACACACACACACAAACACTATTTTTTTATATATAGTAGGATCTGAAGTAAAAACTAGAAGCAAAGCAAAAAAGTCGATCGCGGCCGTACTCGAACTAGGGACCCTCAACATCGGAGACCTGGCACCTTACCTTTGAGCCACCAGGCCGATGGGCAGGGGACTCTTTGGGGCAGATAAGAAGGTGCTCCCGGTCACTGGTTTTGAATAATTTGAATCTTGCATTTTTTTTGGACGGAGCCAGTTCCCCCCAAACGTTCGCCCAAATGAAAATTCGACAAGATGAAAATTTGGCAAAATGCATATCCGGCCAGATGAAAATTTGGCGAAAGGAAATATCTCGACATCGGAATTTCCGGTCTCTTATTCAGATGCGATTTTCGCATTTGAATTGTCCCCCGGCATCTTGAATTCCGATATGCATATCGAGATAAGCATATCGCATTTCTATGCGTAACATCTCTACGCTTGAGCTCTTCCGACTACCCCAGGAATAACTCATCTTCTTCACCAAAATGTTCCGGCGGAGGCGGGTTGCTGGCTTAGTTGCAACTGTCGTCATTCTTCTGGGCTACACGTCAATGTGGCGACGGCAACTGCTAGAAAAATCTGTCAAGGAATTCCCAGCAGATCCGGACGAGCCGGTAAGCCATAAGTCCGAGCAATGCTCTACAGGGCGCCCCATAAAAAAGCACGCCTACGGCATTTCACCGTATTACATCCAATCGGTCCCAAACTTTGCACAAGAGTGTATCGGGCCCCAAATAACCACAGTCCTGAGTTATAGCGTGATCGCTACAGTAGTTTTCGAGCTATCGCTAAAATACTATTTTTTACGCGATTCTTAACAGTTTTCGGCTATCTTTTTAGACTTTGAATCGATTTGCATCGACTTCCGGCTGCGAATACCTAATTTCGCCTCATATCGGGGGCGACTTTGGGTAACAAAAATTGTTGAAAGCAACGGTTACTTGATTAAGTTTTTAGGGGTAAAGATGGATTTTCACTTACCCTAAAACCTCGTGTATAGGTCCCCCTCGTGTATAGTTCCGGGTGAAAATTTCCATGTGTACGGAGCGTCCGTAATTCCGTATGAACGTCATTAGGTGTGTTTCGTTTTTTCGGGTTCTTGCAAATAACGCCGCTCACGGATGGTATTTTTGCAATTTTGATGGAATATTTGTTCGTATTTCGA
Source organism: Mesorhabditis spiculigera (assembly GCA_958295435.1). NCBI lineage: Eukaryota > Metazoa > Nematoda > Chromadorea > Rhabditida > Rhabditidae > Mesorhabditis > Mesorhabditis spiculigera. The sequence goes on from CATQJA010001575.1 coordinate 87,097, forward strand.
CTATTTCCAACAATTTGAGTGGTTTAATGAAAGAAATTGCTGCATGAGGCCGTGAGAACCGGTCTTTTGGCTTACATAGCTTTTGCGCCGAATTGTACCCTACGCACATTATTTGGTGTCAGTTGTATTCGTACGGAACGAAATTGTACCGGACCTATACACGAGTTTTTAGGGTAATATCGATTCCGACGAAAACCTTATAAAAACGGATAATAAAGTTTATTTTAGTTGTATCTCGCAACTACCTAGTTATGAGGCTGTATGTCAGGATTGTGGTTATTTAGGGTACAATGCACCTCTGCTCCAATTTTGGGACCGTACATTAACCAATGTCATTTCAGTGGTCCCTAGAGGTGGATGGAGTCGTTGGGAAGCCATTCTCTCCGTCGCTTTTGCCGTATCTCAAACGCTTCAACTTGACGCAGCAACACATCAATGCAGCCCCAGCCGAGAATATCCGGTAGCGCAATCAGTGAAAGCTTAAGTGCAGCTTATCCCCCCTTGGCTGAAATTCAGGCTGTTTTTTTTTGGCGAAACGAGCCCCTGGATCAAAAATTCACTTTTTTCTTGGTATTTTGTTCTAACCACATTTAGAAATCTTTTGAAATTTAGGAAATTTTCAAATGCTAATCAAATTTCTCAGTCTGATTCATAGAAATTTGGGTTAGCGCACCGAAAAAGTTGGCGCCGCTCCCCCTTTCCCGCGAAGACTCACGAACCGAAGCGTGTACTGGAGGTTTCTTTAGGGCTGACGACGTCCTCTTTGCAATGTACGCGTCCAGGGACCATTTTCGTGAGGCCCGTCGCAGCGTGCGTGGCCTTCGCGCACAGTTCCCGAACAATCGAATCATCTTCTTCAATATGGGGCTGGCAGAAGAGGAGGTGGGGAAGGAGACGCCTTTAAAGAAATAATGAAGTGCCATTCGCACGGCTATGCACTTTGCACAATCACTTCCAGAACCATGCAGCTCTCAGAAATTTATGGGTCAAATTCGAGGACGAGGACAGCAAAACTATTCAGAATTGAGAGGGGATTTCAGAAATGAGATCAGAATATGCGACTTGCAGTGTTTCCCAGGAGAATTCGGGCAAAAACAGCGCGCTCTCCCCCGCGGATAGTGGGTTAACCTCCCAAGCGAGCCCCCCACACCCCCCGGGTTCGGTTCCTCTGCGGCGCAAACTCCCTCATTTTGGTGATCTTTGCTTTGCTTTTTGCGCCAATGTTTCACCGATCGTCGGCTCTAACACAAAATCAAATAATACTCGCCAAAAAGGAAAATAGAATAGCAAAATGCGGCCAGAACCCGTTTTAACATAGGGAATCCAAAAACAGACGCAATTTCGCTCCATAATCAGCTTTCACGGTTGCTAGTCTTTTTGCCCCTTACTAAAGTGCCCTTTGACGAGCCGCGCGCTGCCAATTTACTAGAAATGAAAGATGGACTTTTCGTGGGCACTTCGGGGCCTTTTGAACCGCAAAGAAGTCGTTATCCAGTACGTTTAGGAGGCTGAGCTTTCCCAAGTCTGCGACCTGTCCATCCGTCGCTTCGACTTCTCCGCTTATCCCCCACACACGACGTTTCTTTATAACTACGCGTTCAAGCTGTTCATCATTGCTGTGGGGTTTTCCTTGATCAACCGAACATCAACAAACCAATCAAAAAAATGCACGTAAGAGTTCAGTTTACCCGCCCCCCCCCCCCCCCACCCCCCAGCCGGCACCCAGCTTTTGTATCTGGGCTCCCTGTTCATCTACAGGTGTATAGAGTATATCAAAATGTTTGTCTTGCTCTGTCAAGTATTTTGGTATACTTTACACATCTGTAGATGAACGGGGAGCCGAGATACGGTAGGTGGGGGTCGGCTGGGGGGGGGGGGTAAGCGGAACCACAGCCCTTTTAGGAAATGTTGACTGATGGTCGCCCGTTCTGGATGCTCGACACATCAGTGGTATTCAAGACTGTTGGATGTGTGACGAATTTTTACGAGGGAGTGAACAATGGCACGGTCAGTCCATGTTGCTTATAGAAATGGGCGAGAGAGCGAGAGAGCGAGCGAGAGAGAGAGAGAGCAAGGCAGAGCCCCCCCCAAACGTCGTCAGAATTCTAGGCGCCTGACTACTTGATGGAGGGCTACGTAACCTCCAAACAGGGCGCCTACACTGATCCTAGTTTGGATTTCGGAGCCTAACCTCAAACTAGCTGTTTTCCAGCCATGCTCGGATATCTGCCGTACCCCGCAAAACTCGCGCGTCAAAACCAGCATGGGGCCTCGCACATCTTCATGCGTCCGAGCCGGGTCACCAAGCTGGCTGGGAAATGGTATGATCTGATCCAATCTTAAAGGGGCTCGGAAGTCAAAACTCGGGCGTGCGGGGATTGAATCCGTCAAAAAAAAAAACGAAAGGATTACTGCCAAAAACCCGGAAAAGTGATTTCGTGGCGAAAAAAACGTAAAATATTCGAGTAAATCCAAAAAGTTCTTGGGGCAAAAACGACTTTTTGACGGCGCGGCGATTACATGTCGTAATGCCTGGCGAGGCACCCAATTTCGGTGATTCTCTGGTCAATTTTTATAATTAAAAAGTCTAGAGTGATCAAAATTCGATGACGATTACAGAAATCGCGTCAGAATTTTTAAATTCAGGCGGTGCGCGTCCAAAGAGGGGTAAAAGATCATGCGGCGCGGTCGCGTGGCGGTCCCATCTGGCTATTTGCCAGGAATAAAGGCAGGGGTCGTGGACCAGATTTCGGAGCCCCTTTCCAGGGTGTCCCAATAAGAACAATCCCCTCTACTCGATGCAGAAGTGTCGGCTCGGAATGATAGTTATGCCAAACGAAAGCCCTTGAAATCGCGAGTTTGCAACAATCTTTAAAACCATGCTTATATTTAAAACCGAAATTTACAAGCCATTGTGTAAATTTCTGCCTCGCTTCCTTAATTTCTTAAATGCCCGGTTAAATAAAAGGCATGCTCTTCAGAATTGCTACAAACTGGCCGTTTCAAGGGCTTTCGAATGGTGTAAATATCGTCTCGATCCGATACTTTTGCGTCGTGTGTTCCAAAAAAAATCCCAATTTCTTATGCGATTCTTAACAGTTTTTTCGGCTATATTTTTGGACTTTGCATCGATTTGCATCGACTTCCGGCGGCGAATCCCTAATTTCGCTGAAAATCGGGGGGTGACTTTGGGGTACAAAATTGTTAAAATCAACGGTTATTTGATTCGTTTTGTTCAAAAAAAATTACTAGGGATAAAGAAGGCTTGCCGCTTCGTTGTCAATTAATATTCGAAGGGTCGATTCCGACGAAAAACTTATGAAAAGCGGATAATAAAGTTTATTTTTGTTGTATCTCAAAAAGTGTTGTAGCTGGCGGGCTATAACTCAGGATTGTGGTTATTTAGGCTCTAATACAGCCCTGGTCGAATGTTTGGACCGACCGGATGTAATATGGCAAAATGCTGGAGGGGTGCTTTTTTATGGGACACCCTGTAATGCGTCGAAGTCTGATGGATGGCATTTAATACCTGTACATCATCAGGTTGTTGCTGTGCGCGCTGACAAGGGACTGCATCACCCCGCCGACCGCTATCCTCAAATGCAAGCGGGAAAACTTTGGAAAGGGCTGCCATCGGTTAGTTCCCGCGTTTGCACCGAGATTTCCCGCTTTTTTCGCCGCCCTTTCCGGGGTTTTATCACGAATTTCCGTTCCAGGTACGACCAAAGTGCCCAGAATTGCGTTCGCCGCGCGGTGCTGCTCAAGCAGGAGCTGATCTACTACCCGAGCATCTGCGGGAAAACGAATCGTAAGGCCGTTGGGCCCCCGCTCAACAATTTGGCCTGTCCCCCTTCTCCTTCTTCTTCTTCTTCTTCTTCTTCTTTTTCTCTCCGTTTGTGAATCACGGCTGAATGTACAGATTATACGTGTGAATTTTTGGAATAAAGTTTACGGCTTTTTCATAGAAAGATGCGCCATTATTTCCTGCATGGAATCGTGTAATTTTTCAAGCGGCAGACGCACATCCGCTGGAACGCGGCATTTTAGGCGAGCAAAACGCACGAAAATGCTCTCGAAAAATTTGAAACGGGATATTTTTCTACTTTGAACCTCAGACCGCCAATGCAGGCCAAACTGCAGACATTAGCAAAAAGCTACGCTGGCGCGCGTGTCTCTTATGCATACGCTCTCTCCTCCTACGCTCGCTCTCCCCGGGAAACACTTATGCAAAGTTTTCAAAGATGTAAAACCATAGTTTTCCAAAGCACATGAACGCAAAAATCGCAAAAATCATGAAAGCAAACGCAACGTTTTCAAGAAGTTAAGGAACAAAAAGTTGAATCCCTGCCTATGATGTTTATTTATGTAAATTTAAAGATGAACTTGATAGTTGTGTATCGGTAATCCATTTTAGCAAATCGAAATCGTAAATATATGTCCTTCGAATTCCTGCTTTGCATCTGGAGTTAAACAGCGCGCGTGAAAAAGCACGCATAAAGGGCCGCATAAGCGTGGGTCTCCACGCTCCGGAAGAGCGTGGCCAGTCACGCCTATGCGGCGGATGCAGGCATCGCCCCATGTATACTTTAGGATTCGCGTGCGGCGAAGGACCCAGAATGACCAAATTTCGGACTTTTCCAAACATTTTTCTAACTCCTTTTTCAAAGTGTTTCTACTTTCAATCTAATTAAAATTTACTAAACAATTGGTTCCCCCCGCCGGGAATACTCCCCACCCCCTCACCCCCCCCACCCGCGAATCCTAAAAACCCAAAAAGCATCTAAAAATGCTTAGAAAGCATTTAAAAAATAGTCCTCCCTGTCACGTGAACGCTTATCAATGCAATTTTTGCTGCTGGAAATTCGTCACCGGCTCTCGGAGAGGCCCGACCCGACGTGTCCTCGTCTGGTCCCTCATCTGTTCTGTGTTCCCTCGACCGCACCCGTTTCCTCGCGTAATCGGTTCCCAGGCCCACGAGCACTTCTCACTCGCCATTTCCGTCGGTGTGATCTTTACAACTTTTGACCTCACTGAACGTTCAACAAATTTTGCATCCAAAATTTCTCTTATAAACTTTTACACAGCAAAGTATATTTTAATCAAAGGTAGCGATCCGCACCTCTTTTCTTCTGTTTAGCTTTATTATTATTCACAACCTTTCGGTCGATAAAATCCTGAAAAGCTTGTTGTTGCTACAATTTCTGGCTTAATTTTTTGCACAGTGATATTAAATATTTTCGTCTAACAAACCAAAGCGTTTTAAATGTATTTCTTTGAGAAAATGAGCATCCTGGGCACCAACATCACCTGGGAGATTGTCGAAGAAGATATGCGAAAAGCCTTCGAATCAGAAGCCCGCCGTGGGCCCAACCATAGCTACAAGCAAATTGGCGAGGGAGTGGTAAGCGTTTGCTTCCTAATGTACTCTCAAAATTCTTTCCTTTCTATCTAACTTATCAAAATAAAAATCAGTATCAATTCTATCTTATCAAAATCCCCATCCGTTCAATGGAATTCCGTTCTAAAACTCTGTCTAACTTTTTTTTCAGGGGTTCCTGGCCCGCATCGCCCTACTGATCTTCGATTGGCAAGGTGATGGGGCCGACAAGCTACCTCACTGTGCCGTCGTCAAGATTTGTTCGATGGAACGAAGTGGGACCGATGGTGATGCCGACATGGCCGCTGCCGTACGTTTTTTCTTTAAAGGGGCTAGGAAGTCAAAATTCACCTGGGCAGGGAATGAATATACTGGTCAAAAAACGACAAGGTTACTGCCCCAAAATATCGACAAATTGATTTCGCTGTCAAAAACGCATCATTTTTGAAAAAATTGGAAATGTTTTTGGAGCGAAAACTACCTTTTGAACACGCTGCAATTACATGTTGTAATGCTCTGTTTAGCACCCAATTTACCGTTTCGCACAACCGCCCCATGGGTTCGGTCCAGATGGTTTATGGGAAAGGGCGTACTGTGCGTGTTTTTCACGCGTTGCGTGCGGGTGGTAACCAGTTTTTAGCTGCACAGGCCTGCTTTCGTAATTGCGCAACGCGTCTATCGCGCGCGTCGCGGTCTTCCCTCCTTTCCAAAGCTACCGGAGGTTTTATTAGGAGCCGGGCCGCTTTGTTCGGTGATTCTTTGGCTAATTTTAATAACTAAATCGGTTAGATGATCAAAATAGCCTGAGGATTCCAGAAATAACGTCAGAATTGGCAAATTCACGCGTTTTCCCGTCCAATCAGGGACTAGAAGACATCTGACGCGGTCACGTTGCGGCCCGCCCCATTTGGCTATTTGCCAGGAATCAATGCTGGGGGCATCGGCCAGACTTCGAAAACCGTCGTCTACTGCAATAGACCCGCCTATCTATAAGGATCAGAAAATTTCAGATGAGCGACTACGAGCTGGCCGTCTACAGCGCCGCCGACGAGGGAGACGGAAAGATTTTTGCCGCCGTCCCTAAACCCAAATTCTATTGCGGCCGGAAATTTGATACTGGCACTGGTAGGCTAGCATTAACAAGTACTCACAATACATTTTAGGCTACTTTGCCATCGAATTCCAAGACAACGTGACGAACACGAGGATCTGGGAGAACCTGCCCGACTCGGTCACCAACCAGGCCCTCGAATATATTGCCGATATGACGGCCAAATGTGAGAGATTTTTCGAAATTGCCAGCGTATTTTTTAATTCCTTTTTTTCCAAGGCAGTGGAGGAGCGATTAAACTTTAAAGGAATACGTTCATTTTAGCCTTGAAATACCCGGAGCTGGTCGAGCGCTGGGACGACCCGACGTATGACAAATTGTGGGCCGACCTGGCGCAGCGAGAGGTGCGTTTGGGATTTACAAAACTGTCCTGAAATCGTTATGGTTCTTCATGGAGATTAATGTTTGCCATACGGAAGTGTGAACCCAGTATTTCAGAAAGCCGATGAACGCCTACATCGGCTGAAGGGTCAGGTGCCGGAAGCATCTGATTCCATCGATATACTCCTTGCAAAGACCCCGAGGATTCTCGTCAACGCCTGGGCACGGTGGATGGGGAATTGTGGGTATCTATCGGGTTCTCTCTCTCTCTCTCTCTCTCTCTCTCTCTCTCTGGCTCCAAAAAGCCGCTGCGTTTTAGGCAAAAAGCCCGTCTTCTGCCACAACGACATGTGGGCCCCGAATCTGCTGCACAGGGATGGGAAGTTGGTGTCGGTGATCGACTGGCAGGTTCGTTGGATTCTAGCCATTCTCTCTCTCTCTCTCTCTCTCTCTCTCTCTCTCTCTATCTCGCGCTCTCACTCTTCGATTATAGCTCTGCCACGCCAACACCCCGGTCGAGGATCTGATTTTCCATCTCTTCTCCTCGCTCCCCCCAGAGGAATACGTTAGCAAGTGAGTTTCCGCTTTTGCGCCAAATTATTCGGTGTTTTTTGTCAGGTATATCGAGAAACTGCGCTTCTTCTACGATCAGCTAGAGGCGAAGAGTGGTGGCATGGAGTTGTGGGATGATTTTCAGCAGGTTGGATCTTTTTTAGAGCTATTTAATTCTCAGTCTCTCTCTCTTTCTCTCTCTCTCTCTCTCTCTCTCTCTCTCTGTCTCTCTCTGTAGCTCTCTCGCTTTCTAACTCTCTATCTCATGCCCATTCTGCCGCTCTCTCTCTAGCTCACGCTATTTCTGCCGGTCTCTCTATATCTCTCTCCCTCACTCTCCCTCTCTCTCGCTCTCTCTCAATTTCTTTTAATGGTCGTTGTAGCTGGTAGACGACTACGAACACCGCTTCATCACCATCATCCTCATCATGCTTGCCTGGTTTGCCGATGCACGCGTCGATTTTCTCGCGAACCCGGCTGGTGCGTCACTTTTTTTGGCCGGGAAAGCAACGAAAACCGTCGACACGCGCCAAAAACGTCTTGGCTACGCGTTAGGTTACACGGACGTAACAAGTTGCTTTTAAAGGGACATAAAATGCTCAATTCTGTTTCTAGACAATGCCCAGAAGCCCTTCGACGCCAAGGTCGTCTTCCTGGCCAAGGAGGTCGTCCGACTGTGCGAGAAGTGGTACCCGTAGCAGCTTCCGATAATAGTCTGATTTACACTCAATCTGTGATATGGTTCGGCACTTAATTTCCTTTTGCGTGTGAGATCCCGATAATAATGATTCTCAGATGAATCAATGAATGAGTTGCACAATAAAAAAATCAATTTCAAAAAATTTCGGAGCGACGTGACGTGTAGTTCACGATGGAGAAGTGCGTATTTGTGCCATGATTGCTACGACATTTTTTGGATGCCATTTCTGTTCCAGTCCCCACCAATTCCTTTACTTTTCCGTTTGTTCCAAGACTTTCAAAACGGAAAACGGGAGAAATCAGGAGACGGAAATGTAGGAGATTGGTGGGAGTGAGGTCTGTGCGAGTCTGTATGAGAGAGATAGCGAGAGAGAGAGAGAGAGAGAGAGAGAGAAAGGGAGAGAGAGTCGGTAAAAGAAGGGGAAATGAAGGTGAGCAAGCAACCAGTAGACAGACTTGTTCTTTGAAACATTTTTTATATTTGGAAACGGTTTCCAGAAGATTTATAGTTTTTTTTTTGCATTCGAATTTAACTTCTAGAAATGCTTTACACAATTTAAATGCCGATAACTAAAACAGCCAAAATATCGGCAGTCAAAAGAAGCAATTTCGGGGGGACTGCCTTAACTTTTAGTTGTTGGCATTTTTGAACATCAGTATATTGGCGGTCCACATAGAATGGTTCACGGGTTTTTAACTGCCGAAATTTTCGGCTGTCGGTATTTTAGATCCGAAAATTTTGCTTGTCGGCATTTCTGCTGTTTTGCCGAGTTTTCAACCCCAATCTCTTAGAATTCGAACCTATCACGGCTTCATTTGCATTCCCCTTTAAAGTTTGTAGTTGTTGTTTGTTTGTAGTTGGAAAGTTTTTCCCAAGAAAATTTGATCTTCAGGAACAATTTTTTCGGTATTTTTGCAAGGTCGACACAAGATCGGCATGCTAATAATAGGCAATGAAATTCGGCGGGGGCGGCGCTGCCCTTTTTTATCGAATCCCAACCGCATTATCCAGGAATTCCCGGGGGGACACTGACACCGTTTTTTGGTGCATTTCGTTCTGTTTTATTTACATTCCGCCTCTCGGGAGCGGTGGCCTCTGTTATTTACACGTGATTGCTGCTCATCGGGTACCTCAATTTTTGCTACCCTAACGCTCGGATTATTTCGCACATTCCCTACCGCATTCCGACGAAAAATCATTTCGGGGGATATGTGGTGCCTACTATGGGTTACCGTATGTTTTTGATATTTTAAAATTTTGTTAACATGGAAAGTGTCACTGGTTTCCTAAGAAAGACCGACCTACATAACTTCAAGCATAGTTTTTTAACTAGACTTTATTTACCACCAGCCGAAATTTCCGCCATTTTATCGGGATTTTGGCCACGTCATTCGATAGAGCATCAAAAAATACACTAGGGCTTTTAATCACAGCCCAAAATAAAGTAATATAAAAAGTTATAGAAAGAACTTTTCGAAACTGCCGGGCGGGGGAGGTAAAGTGAAAATTTACCCATCATTTCCTATCGTAATTCACTACGCCATCAAATTACGGAGTGCTAGCTACATAGCTCCTTATAGCAATCCTCAAAAAAGCGGCATTGTTTGTATTGGCATCTCACTCGAAAATCCGATTAATCAAGGGGCATAACTGGCTAAGAAAAGCGCGTCTTGCGCGTATCTTGTCGTGGCAACTGGCTGGGGAGACCTAGTCGAGAATAAGGGTCGTTTCTCGAACCTCATAGTGCCTTTAAAGCTAGTAGTCGGGGCGGCATCTCAGCAAGACAATTCAATTAAATGGCGTAAGCTTTCAGAAAACTCTGTTTGCGCGTGTTCTGATGCAGCAGCAAGTAACGTTCGAGAACCCTTGTGACGCGTGGCAGATTCTGGCGCGTGACATCCAGTTAAATAATTAGCCAAACGCCTACAAACTCCGATTCAGATGGGCCTTGCGGGGGCCGCCCGGCCGATCCTAGAGACGCCGCTGACGCTGGAAATTTTGGAAGCAGACCTGCGAGCGGCACTAGAAACCGATGCCACTTTTGGCCCCGCCATTACCATCAAACAAGTCGGAAAGGGCGCGGTAGGTTTTCAGTTTGTTTTTAGCCAGACCTCAAATAAGCCGCGCCTGGAATTCCGTTTCGTTTGAATCGTATGAAATGAAACGTTTCAGGGTTTCATCTCGAAGATGGCCAAAGTCGATTTCGATTGGCAGGGAAATCCAGAAGAGACGCAGAGACTTCCGAAGGTTGCCGTCGTCAAGATTGTGGGCGAAACGGCGAAAGCTAACGTATGTGCGAAATTAAGGGATTTGTAAACCAGAAATCGGCCATTATGGGAAACTGCGTGTCGACGGCTACGTGCCAGACCAAATGACGCGAGGAGAAAGACTGTATTAAATTCACGAAACTAAATTCAAACCCTCGGTCACCACTTTCAAAATTTTCATAATCGCGTCAATGACAGCTACGCAGACAGAAAAAACATTAGAAAACTGGGTTCGGTACGCACAAATTTGTTTGAAAACACCGCGGAAAAGGCGCCACAGCTAGAGTTGTAATCTGGTATGCGGGTCCGGGTACCCGGTTGCGAACGGGTAGTTAGTTAGTTAACCACAGGAAAAAATTTTCAAGCAAAATTAATGCACTAATGAAAAACCAGAGACGCGGATAAAGAATTCTGAAAAAATAACCTTCATTGCCGTAAGCACTGTCTTAAAAACAGCAATGTGCAATTGCCGGAAATTTTTAGCTATCCGACACCGAGCTCCAGTTCTTCAGCGCGGACAGAGAGGCCTTCGGCATCGCCCCAGATCTGCGAATCCCAAAGTTCTATTGTGGCCGGAAGTTTGGCAAGGACGGGATTGAGATGGGTACGGTCCGAGATTTTTTTTGAAGCTAACAATTGGGCTTGCAAGACTAATATTCTTTAAAAATCAAGTGATTTTAGGGTACTTGGCCGAGGAGTTCAGCACGGGTCAGATGAGGCATATCTATGAGCAGGTGGAGGAGACGGGTGTACTTGATGTTCTTGACGAGATGGCTAAACTGGCGGCATACTGTAGGTCTTCAAAAGAGAAGAGAGAGTGAAAGAGACAGAGAGAGAGCGAGAGAGAGAGGAGAGAGAGAGAGAGAGAGAGAGAAAGCTATGTTTTTCAGCCAGAAACCACCCGGAAACACTCGATAAATGGACAAACGCGGGCATCGAAACTCTTTTAAGAGGAGGCCGAACATTAGAGGTATTTTGATGATTCGGAAATCCAAAATGCCAATCTTTTAGTCAATCAATCTAAGGCTCGAAAACATGAAAAACATCTACCCCGAGTTGGCGCCCGACTGTGATCGGATGCTCAACAAGACTCCCCGAATTTTTGGGGATTTTGAAGATTTTTTGAAATTTCGATTGTCGACGAGTGGGTGGTTTTGAGGGAGGGAGAGCAAGAGAGCGAAAGAGAGGCAGAGAGTGAGAGCGAGAGAGCGAGAGAGGAACAGTGAGAGAGATAGAGTGAGAGATTGAGAGAGGAGAGAAGAGAGAGAGCGAGAGAGAGAGCGAGAGAGAGAGAGAGAGAGAGAGAGAGAGAGAGAGAGAGAGAGAGAGAGAGAGAGAGAGAGAGAGAGAGAGAGAGAGAGGGAGATCCAAATTAGGTGCCTACTGCGTGTTGTGCCACGGCGATCTCTGGACCCCGAATATTCTCTGGAATACGACCGACGGCGACTTCCGGCTGGCCGTTATTTTGGATTGGCAGGTACCGGAAAGTTCCGCAAAGGATCACTGCTAGTTGGCCCTCGACTCTAATTTTTCAGGCGGGTACGAGATTCAAAAATTAGGCATGTTGCGCATTTTCTAGCAAAAATAAGCGTAACTTCGAGTTTTGACGGCTTTTCCGCAAACAATCCCTGCTAGCCTGCCCGTATTAAAGCTATCGAAATCTAAAACCATTACTTCAGTTGGCAAATACTGGCTCCCCGACCGAGGATCTGGTCTATTTTCTTCATAGCGCCCTCTCCGCCACGGAATACCCTGAGAAGTAATCAAAATAGCTTTTGAAATTTAATGAAATACCTTCAGAATTAAATACTACCTAAGCCACTACTATAATAAATTGGCCGCCGCGATCAAGGGCCCGATGCCGTGGGAGGATTTTGATCAGGTAGGATTTTTCGACAGAAGCTATTTGGATTTGGGTTAAAATCCTTGTCGGGATTTTTAGCTGTATATTAGGTGTCGGTATTTTTTGTGTTTATCTGCCTAAATTAAAACTATATCTTTATAGTTTGTAAAAGCTTACGAGATGTCGTACGTACTGTCCGTGTCAGTATTAGTACCATGGTATGCACAGGAAAAAGATGAGCTGCTTGGAGATAATCGCGGTGGGTTATTAACGAATGGCAATCGTAGTATTCGTAATAGTCATCGAATGTAAAGTGTTTTATGCTGTTGACAGCCATTTTGACTTTATTTGCAGCAAAAATGTTGGAAAAAGTTTGAAAACGTCGTAATTTTTGCCATTTTGGGTCGCAAAATCCATTTCCGGCCTAAATTGATTTTGTTTTTGAAATCTGCAAAATTTTCATGCTCAAAAATAGTTGAAGAGAATTTCTCCTTCATACTGTAACAAAACAACGTTTTTAGATGACGCCGCACTCGTCCAGGCCTTCGACGGCAAAATAACATTCTTGGCGAAAGAAACGGTGCGCTGCATGGAAAAGTGGTTCTAATTAATCACTCAATGTTATTACTGCGGGCCAAGTGGTCGAATAAACTGTCAACTATAATAATTTTGCTGTGGTGTCTGTCCGTCTGTCTGTCTGTGCGTCATGTCCCAGATTCAACTCGAAGGGGAAAGGAGCTAGAGCTTAGCTCTCTTCGGATTCGGATAGAGCATGGTCAGAAACCCCCAAACTGATAAAAAAATTATTAAAAAGTTTTAATTTAAAATATTAAAATTAACTTTGAAAGTTTTTCCTTAGTAAAAGGGGTGGGGGACGAAGGTTGGGGTGATTTTGGACATAGTGAGCCAGGCCGCGCGCGTTTCGGCGAGGGGGAGGGAGTGCAGGGGGTAGCCCGAAGTCCAGCCGCTTGCAGCGGCGAAGCCGCTGGAAGCGGCTGGTCTATTTATACAAAATCAGACCAAATTTAACTAGCGAGGAATAAAATCCACAAAGGGATAAAATCAACGTAAAGCACCAATTAATGAAAAGTGGCTAACGTTGGGCATTCAATATTTGCGAAAACTAGGTTGGCCCGGAAGCTCTTGCGGGTTTTTATCTGCGTTTTTCTGGTCGATTTTCTTGCTTCGCTCAAAATTCGCGCGATAAGCAACTCCAAAACTTGATGAAACTAATAAGAAATTACACCAAGACTTCCGAGACGCCAAGACGCCCTATTTTGGTAAGACTTTACTTTACCCCCTCCCCCCACAGCCGAAGGTTGTCAAAGTTTTCGGTATTTTCGTTTAGTTTGTCGGGATTTTTGCAACGCCATTTGATAGAGCGTCAAAAAATATACTAAGTGTTTTAATTTGAGCCTACAATAGTGTAAAATGAAAAAGTTATAGTCAAAAAATTTCGGCTGGGGGGTAAAGTAAAGTGTAGCCCCCATTTTTAATGGAAATCTTAATTTTGATGGCGAAGACAGCATTTTTTGCATACTTTAATGAATGCAAAAATGCAGGATGATCTCGGGCCCATTACGCACGTAATGACGTATCCTACGTAGCTATAAAACCTTTCTTTTTTCAAGAAATTCGAAATAAATTTTTGGGAAGTACACATGCACACACACAAACACCGTGTTTTACAAAATACCAAGAGTAGGATGCTGGTATTTCAAAACTTTATTGACATTCCGCAAAAATCGAAGTATCCAGCGTTAAATGTTGTCCTCCGTGTGTACGCTAGGCCAAAAAACGCCTGGACTGACGAGCGGGGAGGCCCTTCTGCAGTCTCAAGTACAAATAAATATTATTCCATTGCTTGAAGCGTGCTTAGCCCATTGAAAAGTTCAAGCTTTATCACCGGCCCACCCCCTCCTAATTGTGTGTTTGTTTTGTGGCGTGTTCCCTTTTTTGGGGCAACTCGCGTGGATTTCGAAATATACACGCTGATAAGGCCTATAAAAGGAAGGGGAAAAGCTTGAGAAATCAGGTCGAGTACCCAACAAACACTACCATGCTAAAAGTCACGCTTTTCTTGTTTGCCGTGGCGGTTACGGTAGCTGCCCGGAACGCCGTGCAGCCGGTCAGGATGACCACACCGGAAGGGACGCTCATTGGAGGTGAGTTTTTGGTTCTTGTGAGACCCGATATTTCTACTATTCTAAACCAGCGCCGAAAAACCGCTTCGCGGGCGTTGGACGCTGGTATCCGTGTTTTAAAAAAAACCATTGTTCCCGTTGTTTAATATTCTGGAAATTCGCCCTCACCATGAGCCTCAAAATGAGCAAAACAGGCTTTACCTTTGTAAACTGGTATTTTACCGCAATTCTAATAACGCCATCGGAAAGAGGAGGGTCGGCTACAGTAACTGACAGAGAATTAAGGCGTTTTATTCAAGGATAGGGCCATAAAATCTTCTTAAAAAGATTTTACAGGCCGTCGAAACACCCTACGCCCCCGTGGATCTCGGCAACCGGAAATCTATGCTCATCCGATTGAGGGATACCGGCTGACGACCCCGCACGATGCTGAGATTGGCCAGGATGGTACGTTCATGCAAATTTGTGTTAGAAAGTAGCTTAACTAAGTCAGTTAGAAAGGAGTCAGTAAGAGAGTGAGAGGGGAAAGACAGAGAGTGTGAGAGAGGGAGAGTGAGAGAGAGGTAGCGAGAGGGAGAGAGAGAGAGTGTTTGTGAGTGAGAGAGTGGGTGCGTGAGAAAGTATTTAAGAGAGACAGAGGGAGAGAGGGAGAGCGAGCGAGAGACAGAGAGAGAGATAGAGACAGAGATCGAGAGATCAAGAATCCTTCCAGGCGACAACTACCGTCATGAGACCATCGGAGCAGCAGAAGAAGGAGAAGACGTCCGAGACCATACCCTCCCCACACCAATCCCTGAGAAGCCTGAAAATCTCCATCATGGACCCACCCATCCACCAAAAGGAATCGTCCAAGATTTAGCAGGTATTCAACGAAATCTTACAGCGGCGCTCAATTTTGTCATTTTGGCACTTCCTTGGACTTTAAAAATACGCGAATTCAAAAATGAGTTTCAGACATCTCCGGCGAGCCGGCCGAGCGATGGACGCACGTTTGCAAGTGGTGCGTGTCTAGTTCACCAGGTAAATTTTTGGTAGATTTTCGATCGATTCCTCGATTGAATCTGGTTTATTTTTTGATTTTTTCGTTAATTCCCCATATCTAGAAAAAGCCAAATCCTGCTGTGGGGCCAACGAGCGCCTCCTCTTCTGCGCCATGTTCATGGCTGTCTGCGAGCACATCTAACGAATATCTGATGTCGATGAACAATTGTACATATGAATGCTCTGTACAAAATGATGTATAAAGGAATTTTATTGCCGTGACTTTTTTGCAAGGCATTTATGAATCAGATTTGGCATGTTATGACTGCTGGAAATTGGCTGGAAAATTCATGGGAAGTCGATCTTTTCGTTTCTCTCTAGCTATCCCTCGCTCTCCTGCTACCCCACTCGGTCTCTCTCTCTCTCTCTCTCTCTCTCTCCCTCTCTCTCACTTTCGTTCTCTCTCACTCGCTCTCTCTCCCTCACTAACGTTCTCTCTCACTCGCTCTCTCTCGTTCTCTAGCACCCGCTCTCTCTCACCCTCTCTCTCTCTCCCTCTCTCTCTCTCTATCCTCCACGAATGAGTATTTTATCTTCTATCTATTTGTGGGTAGAGTTGTTTGCGGAATCTGTTGGCGGCTTTTCGGATGGCCCCTTTTACTCTCCTGGAGCGAGAGAGAGAGAGCGAGTGAGAGAGAGTGAGCGAACTGCCCTATTTACTCTACAAATTTGTCGGCCCGCGGCCACCCCCCATTGTCAGCCATTTCATGTGTGTGGTTGGCCTGGCAAAAAGTGCTCCTCCATTGGCCCCAGACTTTTTGAAATTTAGAACGCATCTGTCTCTACAAAAGCTTTATATTCTTGAGTCATTTTCACCATTCTGAAAATTTCATAAATTTTAAAAGTTCAACTTAGAATATTGAAAATTTTATTAAATTTAACTATGGTTAAATTTAATTGGCAATTGAATTTATATTCAAAAGAATTTAAGGTATTTAAATACGGCTATTCTTTGGTCTGTAAAAATTATTAAATTCCCGGTGCTTTGCTGCCAAAGATTGGTTTTTAAATTTTTGGCAGTTTTTTTCGATGGATTTTGCTGGTTTTTGAAATGCAGCGAGTTCTTTAGATGGTCCTCCGGCTAGTCACTGTGTTTCTCTGCGCCCTCCTCCCTCTCCTCACAGCCCTCAAATGCATCAATGGCTCCTATCACATCCAACAGCCGATGCCACTCCAAATGGATTCCGTTGACTGTAATGAAGGAATGTGCATGAAGACGGCGACGTTTACGCCGGGGGATGGTAAGCCCTTGTCTAGATATACCGTATTCTCTGTAAATTTAATTATTCCTTCCAATTTTGGGAAAATAGCAATTGAAATGCAGAAACGCTAGCTTAAAATTAGCGCAATTTTACCTGCGATTTTATGAAATTCGTCGCTCGAAGAATATATTTTTTGAGCCTGTTCAACCTTCTATTAACTGAATTAATTAATTTGGTTCAATCTCTCTCTCTCTCTCTCTTTCTCTCTCTCTCTCTCTCTCCCTCTCTCTCTCTCTCTTTCTCTCTCCCTTTCTCTCTCCCCCTTCTCTCTCTCCTTCTCATTCTCTTTATCTATCACTCTTTCTCTTCCTCTCTCCCGCTCTCTTTATTTTTCTCTTACTCTATTACTCTCTCTCTCTCTCTCTCTCTCTCTCTCTCTCTCTCTCTCTCTCTCTCTCTCTCTCTCTTTCTCTCTTCCTTTCTTTCTTTCTCTCTAACCAAAATTCAGAGCAATGCCTTTTTCGACGTTTTCAAGATGACAAAATTATGGATGGGTTTTTCACAGATCAAAATTTCAAGGCTAGCTAATACTTTCCCATTTTCAGAATTTCTGCACTTCTCGCGGGCGTGCGTCCCCGTGGTGATGGACACAGAAATCGGATGCGAAACGAATTTCGCTCTCCAGCACCTTGAGCCAAAACTCATCTCTTGTTTTTGCGATACCGATTGGTGCAATTTCTAGTGGAAGCTGAATCGTGAATTTTTAAACATTCGAAGCATTTAACCATTTTTCCAGCTTGTATTACTGTACAAAACTGTCAACAGGTTGCAAATGCCGGTGATAAATTTATTTTTAAAGCAGCATATTCAGAAAATTCCCCCAAGCATTCACAGAAATTGGTGTTGATCGCGGTGGATTTTTGGTAGAATCTTAGTTCTTCTTCTGGAAGATCTTCGGGTTGCCGGTGGCGCAGGTAACGATGCCGCCGCTCACCTAAAAATATAGAATTTTCGATCGATTTAAGGGGATGAGCATCAGGTCTCATCTACGGTCGGACAAACTACTTCGCGGAGTCGTGGTTTTCATGCTAATTCGTATGGATTGCCCTGATCCCTTCAAAATTTGATGCCGTTAACCTACTCCATCGATCTGGTCGACGGCCTTCTGGACAAAGCCGGACGCCTTCTCGCAGTCGCCGCCCTTGACGGTGAACTTGGCAGCAAAGTTGCCGGCAACGTTGACGGCCTCGGTGGTGATCGGCTTGTCGGTCTTGGGCACGTTCTGCTCGCGGGCGAAGGCGGTCAGCTGGAAAATGTAGCGTGAGAGAGATAGAGAGAGAGAGATAGAGAGAGAGAGAGAGATAGAGAGAGATAGAGAGAGATAGAAAGACGGAGAGTGAGACAAGAAGATGAGCGAGAGAAAGAAAGTGTGAGAGCTAAACAGCGCCAGAGAGAGAGAGAGAGAGAGGAGAGAGAGAGAGAGCAAGAGAGAAACTACCTCATCCTTGAACACCTGCAGGGCGGCCTCCGTGCTCGACGCATCGTAGACCTCGGTGGTGATCAGGACGACCTAGAAAGTCAGAATGCTTTTAGCCCGAGGCTATCAAGCAAAGAATCTTGCGGAAACTCACAATGACATCCTGGGAAGCCTCGCGCTTCTTGCGGCCGGTGCTGTTCGACGAGTTGGTGGAGCTGTGCGAGCTCTGGCAAGCGTCAACGAATGGGATCTAAAAAGGATAGTTGGGCTTGGGCTTAGGCTTAGCTCAGGCGCTTTGGTTTAGATTTAAGTTTAAGTTTAGGCTTACGTTTCGCTTAAGCCTAGCTTAAGTTCAAGCTCAGATTTTAGTTAGCTACCTGGTGTCTCTATAGCTAGTTAAGCTGGAAAAGCTCTAAGACACTACCGTAACGAAGTAGGCGACGCAGGCGAGGAGAGCGAGCTTGTAGACGAAGTGCATCTCGGAGGCTTGGGTGGGCTTTGGTGGCTTGGAGGGCTTGAAAGGCTTGGTGTTTCCAGCCCTCAGGCCCCGGCTTTTATACAGTCCTTGCGAGGGGGCGGCGGGCAAACAAGCCAATACCATTTGCGGAAAGGGTTGAATGAAGCCGGCCATCCCATCACTTTCACAACGACTTCTTCGTCTTCGCTTGGTATTATATTATAACGTGCAAATGCTGGAGGAGCAAGAGCGAGAGAGAGAGAGAAAGAGAGAGAGATGCGTCATGACTGCCTGTGCACGATGAAGTCTGGCACTGAGCAAACATCGCCATTTTTCGCCTCGAAAAAGTTCTGTGTAAAGCATCAAACCGTACACGGAGATGTGATCTTTTTTATAAAGTTGACGTCAAACGAGTGATAAGCGAGTTACGGTATGTTTAATAGCAATAGTCACAAAATCACGACAATCCAGAGTTTGCACTTTTTGCTCCGCTCTGACTTTCCGCTCCATGTCGATAGTAGCTCTCGTCGTCGAGGCGGGCCTGAATTTTTACTATACGAGAAATTACCATACCATTAAAAACATTTTGTGATGACAAAACAAGATTTGAAGACAAGGATAATAAGGGAAAGGGAAGGAATTAAAAATGCAACACAGCCAAATTTTAAATTCGTGGGCCACTTAGAAGGGGTGCTAAATTTTTGCTGTGCTCAAGACGCCACCGGCTCGAGGATCAAAAATACGCTTCGTGTTTTAATTTCAGTTAAAAATACTGTGAAAGAAAAAAGTGATTGCAGCCACAAGATTTATACGTGGTTCCTACATGGCAACATTGAGTGAGAAGCTAGTTTTCGACGTTTTCGACATTTTTCATAAATTTTTTTTTAATGTCTTTCGATAGAGCATTCAAAAATATACTATGAATTTGAATTACGGCCCGTCAGAACGCAAAAAAAAAGTTATAGCAAAAACACGCAAAATACGAAAACTCCGCCAAACACCAGTTTAATGTTCTAAGTTTGAATATTGATTTTTTTGGCAATTCCCGGCTCGGGGATGATAGCTGGGACGTAGGGTTACCTAATGACAGTCTTAAAAAATTTTAGGAACTTGCGGAAGCGGGGGAAAAGTCTAGCCCATTTCCAGCCCAGGTTTTGGTCCTATGGCCCGATCAGCTATTTTCGATCCTGATCCTCTATTTTTGCGGGCAGAACGCTGAGAGTACCCCGGAAACGTTCCTGCATCGAGATTGGATCCGGAACAATGGGCTAAAACTTGTATTAAAAACATGAATAGACCCCTGAAGCGAGCCGGAAAACCACTCATTTGATCCCCCGGGCATCCAGCTGTGTTTGAGAGCGGTATAAAATCCTGGTCGTCGAGAAAGGGCCATCCGAGTCCAGGTTATCGACAAGTTCAGTCCTCATAAAAACGCGCCTTTTCAGAATGCCCCTCATCTTGGCCCTCGTCCTCGCCCCGTTGTTCATCTACGGCGCCGATGCCCAGCTTGCCCAGGCGGACAAGGACGCGATTCTGAATGTGGGTCTTGAAGTGAATTTGGGTACTGTAGAGTTAGTTTAAAATGGGCGTCAGTTGGAATACGCTGTAACTATCGATTTTCGAAGACAAAATTGCTACGGTATCGATCATTTTTTGTAATCTTAACGTTTGTTATACCAAGCCATGTTTCCCATTTTTCAGTACCACAACAACCTGCGCTCCGAGATCGCCCAGGGTCACTACGAGGCCCGCGGCAACTGGTTTGGCCCGACCGCCGACATGCGCAAGCTGGTCAGTACTTTAACTTGAGCCGGAATCGGTGAAACCCCCTTAAATATACCTAGGAAAAAGTTAAGAATAAATTTTAGAAATGGGACAACGCGCTCGCCACCCAGGCCCAGAATTGGGCGAACCGCTGCAAGTTTGAGGTGAGTAAAAAACACGATAAATACAATCTTTCTAGCACTCCTCGTTCAACAACACGGGTGAGAACATCTACAAGGTGTCCAGCTCGGCCACGCTGCCGATTGCCGGCCAGGGCCTCGAGGCTTGCAAGGATTGGGCTTCCGAGTTTGAGGTCAGCTTCCCCTCCTCTCTCTCTCGCTCTCTCTCTCGCTCCCTCTGACTCTCTCTCTATCTATCTATCTGTCTATCTCTCTATCGCTCTCTCTTTCTCTCTCTCTGTCTATATCGCTCTCTCTTTCTCCCTAACTATCTTGCACTCTCTTGCTTGCTCAGTCCCTCTTTCTGTTCTCTATCGCTCGCTCACGTGCCCTTTGTCTTTAGGATATCGACTGGCCCCAGATGCCCTCCTTCGACTTGTCGGCCGCTAACAGTGGAATCGGGCATGCCACCCAGGTTGGTACGCACCGTGTAAAATTTCTAATTTGCGTAGTTTGAGATTCACTAAAAAGCAAAACGGGAGAATTCCTCGTATTCAGATGGCCTGGGCGAAGACAACCAAAATCGGGTGCGGCGCGGCGCGTTGTGACAGCAACAAGAGCGTGCTGGTCGTCTGTCAGTACCAGGGACAGTACGTTTTCTATACTTTTCAGTTGTCTCTCTCTCACTATCTCTCACGCTCTCTCTGGCTCGCTCTCCCTTTTTCTATCTCTCTCTCGCACTCTTTGTCTCTCTTTCATTTCTCTCACACAATCTCTCTCTCTATCGCTCTCTCTCCCTAACTCTCTCGCTCTCTCACTCTTTCTCGCTCTCTCGCTCTCTCACGCTCTCTCGCTCTCTCTTCCTTACTCTCTCTCGCTCTCGCTCTGTATCTCTCTCGCCAATATCTCTCCATTTTCCAGAGGCAATATCCTCAACACCGATGCCTTTGCCTCCGGCAGCTTCACTTGCGGAAGTTGCGGCGCGACCTGCGAAGTTTCCACCGGACTCTGCCTCTAAGCAATTTTTGCCACTGCAATTCCGGGATGCGAATAAAATTGGGCAAGAGTTTACAAGTTCAAAGTCGACAGAAAATGACAGTTTCCTACATTTCCAAAAATGGGGTTGCTGTATGATTCTTGTCGCCTGGCAAAGATTCTTGGGGATTTTTTGCACAAGGGCAGCGAGCCTTGAGGAACCCGGGAACACGTTTTATTGGCATCAAAATTAAATAAACAAAATATAACTATCTAAAACAATTGTAACTAAAAAGACTCGGATGAAAGCGAAAATCGAGCCAAATCAAATTGAGTTCAGTGGTTCCTGCCAATTATTTAATTAATTTTTATTTAAGCATTTTGTTGATTATTTGAAATTTTAATGAGTTTTAATTGATTTATCTAGTACTCAGATGCAAATCACAAAGTCCCGCGAAACAATGAGGCGAAAAAATAATTGGAAACAGAGTTCGCCTTTCCGCCCGGCAGCCGCGAGCCGCCGTGCCATTTTCCATAGATTTGCATAAAGTGCGAAATTTCACGGGGTAGCAATAGTGGCGGCGGGTTGGGTAAGCCCTCAGCACTCCCGCACACACCTATCGACAAATATTTCGAGCACGGCAAATAGCGGCGGCGCGTTTGTTTTTTGAAAAATGGCCTCCCAGCCGATTCTGTCGATGCTCGACGCCGAGCCGCTCGTTGACGACAAATCGAAGCCCAGGGTAAGTAACGGGGAGATTTTCTGCTAGCGGGGGGTGGGCGGAAACGAATTTTGGCGAGAATATAAACAATTTTTTGCGGAATAAGGCACCAATAAAAACATCACGATAGCATTTTCAAATGCGACCCACTTGAATTTTTGGGAAGGGAATCAAAAATGTTCTAAGAAACTTTTTTAGCCCGATAGCTACAGTGGTTTTCGAAGTTCAACAAAAATACTGTTTTGCAAGCATTTTGCTATAGTTTTGCGGCAGTTCTCAAGCTTTTCTTGGGCTTTGCATAAATTGACGTAGACTGCCGGTCGCGAATTCCTCATTTTTCTGAATATCGGGATAGATTTTCGTTTGTGAAAATGACTTAAAGCGCACGTTCAGGGAGGGGCCGTGTACTCGTCCCAACGTGTACACCCTATGGACGTAGGGACGGCGCGCACTGCCTGCCCGTGCCGTAGAAGGCAATTTCCCTCCTTTGCGGCGTGGGGCGCCCCTCACCCCTCGCCAGGTTGTAGCTGTGGCTGACTGGTATCCATCCGCGCCTCCCGAGCGGGGGGCCCGTGTTCGACCCCCGGCCGCGGCAAAAATCTGCGTTTTTTCCAAAAAAACGTCCCTGAACGTGCCCTTTAACTAATTTGATTCCAAATCCAT
Organism: Mesorhabditis spiculigera; assembly: GCA_958295435.1. Classification (NCBI taxonomy): domain Eukaryota; kingdom Metazoa; phylum Nematoda; class Chromadorea; order Rhabditida; family Rhabditidae; genus Mesorhabditis; species Mesorhabditis spiculigera. Next base: position 109,832 of record CATQJA010001575.1, read on the forward strand.
TATCGAAAAAATTTCCAAGGAAAGCAAAGCCTCGAGGTATCATTTTCATCCTACCTTCATACGCGTTCGCTGAAACACCCGGCAAAAACGTGCAATGAAGTTTATTTTTGTAAAAGCTCAAAAACTACCGTAGCTGACGGGAAAAAAGTTTCTTTGAATATTCTAATTATCCCTCCGCACCGCTATTCGAAAATTGAAGTCGATCAGGCCCAAAATGACAAGTGGTTGGCATGACCTTTTTTATTCGGGGGTTATTTATTGTTTAGTGTTACATTTAGAGAACCACGCTCGACGACTATGTCCACCTTAGCTGGTACTGTTTTCGAGTACTCCTTTTCGCAGAGTTCGTCTTGCTGTCGGTGATGGGCAATATGGTCTACATGGTCTATGCAGGTCCATTAAAATTCGATTTTTCTCTCTCAAATGCCCTAAGATATTTGGCGTCCCTGACCAAGCTAATATCTATGTTTTTTTTTATATAGATCTGTCTAGAAAAACGCTACTTTCCTAGGCGCTGCCCCGCGACGAGTCTCATGCCTTCAAGACGACGCTTACATCGAGAACATCTGCAAGATGAACATCTCGCATCGAGAGCTGACGAATTGTACCTACGAGACGGAGTACGAGTTTCGATCAGTGCAGATAGATGTGAGAATCAGTTCTTTGAGCAAGACCTTTTTAGTTTGAATATTTTTGCGGCGACTCGTCGTACGTGAAATCCAGCATCTCGGCACAAATGTTGGGTAAGGAATTAAGTTGTGAAAGTTCAGAGAGAGAGAGAGAGAGAGAGAGAGAGAGAGAGAGAGAGAGAGAGAGAGAGAGAGATAGAGAGAGAGAGAGAGCGAGTGAGAGAGAGGGGAGAGAGAGCAAGGGAGATAGAGAGGGAGAGAGTGAGAGAGATAGAGCGAGAGAATGACCCTAAAGAAATTTTCGAGCGGAACCTTCTAAAGAATTTTTTTAGGCGTTCTTGTCGGCGCGCTTTGTTTCGGCCATCTTTCCGATAAGTATGGGCGGAAAAAAGTAGGGTAACTAAATTTGTATGCTTTTTTTGTATTCTCTACTTTTTTAGGCAAATTCAAATGTTATCTTAAACTTTGAACGTGTATAAAACATTTCAAAATTCATTTGAGGTGCTAATGTACTGCTTCCTGCTGTGCATCGTCTTCCAAGTGGCCACCGTATTCGCGCGTACACTGTGGATGTTTACGGTACTCCGCGCGATTGTCGGATTCTTCAATGGAGGCCAAATGACGTGAGGAACCTCTAAAACTAATCCCAAGATTTTAGAATTTATTCCGTCTACAAAATTGAGCACACGCCGAAGAATCATCGGGTCTGGATCACGGCACTCATTTCTTTTGCCCCAAATTTTATTTTGATGAACGGTGTAGGTTTTTTAATTGTGTTTATCTTTTTAAACACGCTCTGGTAAAGTGTTTTGGCCAATCTGCCTTCCATCCTTTCCTAAAGAATCTTTACTTCTCATCCCCGGCATTTAATGGGATTTTTGGCGCGGATTTTGGTTTGTGCCAAAACGGCTTGCTGGCCGCTGATCTAATTTTTTCTCAAATTCACCAAATTTATCATGATTTTTAGATTGCGTGGCTGTCCCACGACTGGCAAAGTTTCCAAATCGCCCTCGTCATCGTCTCCTTCCCGGCACTACTCATATCCTTGTAAGTCAAACCTTAAGATTGTCGCAGTCATAAAAGTATCAGAAAATTAACAGGACGTTCGTAAAGTCAGGAGAAACGATAAAACTAAAAACCACCCGGTGTCCCAATAAGGTACAGCTAATTCGACGCAGAAGTATCGGATCGGAATGACAGTTACACCATTCGAAAGCCTTTGAAATGGCGAGTTTGCAACAATCTTCATAACCAGTTTTTTATCTAAACAAGACATTTTATGGCGCGTTTCAAAATCTTAAGGAACGCTGCTGTACCTTAGTAACGGTGACTACCGGGCAATTTGCTTCAAGAAATTAAGACAAATTAGCTCGTATCCAACCTGCCCAAACCCCCAATTCCACAAAATTGCTTGTAAAAATGTTGTGTCAAAACATGGTTTTAAAACTGTTGCAACCTCGCGGCTTTAGGGGCTTTCGGATGGCGTAATTATTGTTCCGATCCGATACTTCTGCCTTAAGTTGGAAGGGTGTTTTTATTGGGACAGCCCGTAGATACAAGAGGTTACGACATGCAAAAAATCGGGGAAAAGCATGAAGTTCAAGATAAGATGGGCGCGAAATTTTATGGGCGCATACGCTACCTATTCCAGCTTCCTCTACGAATCTCCGCGTTGGCTGCTGGGCCGTGGCCGAATCGCCGAGGCCGAGCATATTTTGCTCAACATCCAGCGAATCGATGGGAAAACGGAGCATCGCGAAGAGCTGACCAGCCTGTTGCAAGCAGAATTTGAGGTAAGTTGTCAGACGTTCAAGCAATGCATGCATTATTTATTATTAAAAAATGGTGTCAAAGACAGTTTTTAGAAAGCCGAAGCGCGCGAGAAAAAGCAACAAAACTACAGCATCATCGACCTGTTTTCCACGCAAAAAATGGCCGCCGTCACCAGCACACTTTGCATGGGAATGTGGGTTCAAAAATATTGTTATCACCTTTTTCGACCGACCACATGAATTTCACTAACATTTTAAAGTTAGATGACAAAGCGGAAAAGGAGAAAAACGGGTTTTCAGAATTGATGAAAATCTATTACCTATAGCAAAATTGTGGCAAGCAAAATGCGATAATTTCGATATTTTTTAGGCTTTTCACAAGCATGATCAACTACGGCCTAATGTTCAACCTCGAAAAGTTGTCCGGGTCGATTTACCTGAATTCGACATATCTCGGCGGGCTGCGCTGGATTTTGAACTCGACGCTTGGATATTTCGACTACAAGTTGCGCCTAATTACGGGCAAGACCATCAATTTAGATACAAAAAGTGCGGGCGGAAACTGTTCCACTTCATCGCCCAGGCCAGCTCATGTTTCTGTTTATGTGTCGTGGCCGCCGTGCATTTGCTGGGTAAGTGACCCGAAAAAGCCGAATCTAAATAGCCTAGAGAGAGAGAGAGAAAAACAAATGACTACCACGTGGGCACAGTGCTACCTCGTGGGCACAGTGCTACCTCGTGGGCGCAGTGCTACCTCGTGGGCACAGTGCTACCACGTAGGCGCAGTGCTACCACGTGGGCGCAGTGCTACCACGTAGGCGCAGTGCTACCACGTGGGCACAGTGCTACCACGTGGGCGCAGTGCTACCACGTGGGCGCAGTGCTACCACGCGGGCGCAGTGCTACCACGTGGGCGCAGTGCTACCACGTGGGCGCAGTGCTACCACGTGGGCGCAGTGCTACCACGTGGGCGCAGTGCTACCACGTAGGCGCAGTGCTACCACGTGGGCGCAGTGCTACCACGTGGGCGCAGTGCTACCACGTGGGCGCAGTGCTACCACGTGGGCACAGTGCTACCACGTGGGCGCAGTGCTACCACGTGGGCGCAGTGCTACCACGTGGGCGCAGTGCTACCACGTGGGCGCAGTGCTACCACGTGCTACCGTGGGTGCAGTGCTACCACGTAGGCGTAGTGCTACCGCGTGGGCTGGCTACTACGTGGGCGCAGTGCACCAGCAGCTACACGTGCTACCGTGGGCGCAGTGCTACCACGTAGGCGTAGTGCTACCGCGTGGGCGCAGTGCTACCACGTGGGCGCAGTGCTACCACGTGGGCGCAGTGCTACCACGTGCTACCGTGGGTGCAGTGCCACCACGTGGGCGCAGTGCTGCCACGTGCTACCGTGGGTGCAGTGCTACCACGTGGGCGCAGTGCTACCACGTGGGCGCAGTGCTACCACGTGGGCGCAGTGCTACCACGTGGGCGCAGTGCTACCACGTGCTACCGTGGGTGCAGTGCTACCACGTAGGCGCTAGTGCTACCGCGTGGGCGCAGTGCTACCACGTGGGCGCAGTGCTACCGCGTGGGCGCAGGGCTACCACGTGGGCGCAGTGCTACCACGTGGGCGCAGCGCTACCACGTGCTACCGTGGGTGCAGTGCTACCACGTAGGCGTAGTGCTACCGCGTGGGCGCAGGGCTACCACGTGGGCGCAGTGCTACCACGTGGGCGCAGTGCTACCACGTGCTACCGTGGGTGCAGTGCTACCACGTGGCAATGCTACCACGGGCGCAGTGCTACCACGTGGGCGCAGTGCTACCACGTGGGCGCAGTGCTGCCACGTGCTACCGTGGGTGCAGTGCTACCACGTGGGCGCAGTGCTACCACGTGGGCGCAGTGCTACCACGTGGGCGCAGTGCTACCACGTGGGCGCAGTGCTACCACGTGCTACCGTGGGTGCAGTGCTACCACGTAGGCGTAGTGCTACCGCGTGGGCGCAGGGCTACCACGTGGGCGCAGTGCTACCACGGGGCGCAGCGCTACCACGTGCTACCGTGGGTGCAGTGCTACCACGTAGGCGTAGTGCTACCGCGTGGGCGCAGGGCTACCACGTGGGCGCAGTGCTACCACGTGCTACCGTGGGTGCAGTGCTACCACGCGGGCGCAGTGCTACCACGTGGACGCACTTGCCTATGCCTAAGCCCAACGGAAAACATAACCCTAAACCTAAGCCTAAGCCGAACAGCTGCGCTCTGCGCCCACCTGGTAGCGCTGCCCCCACGTGGTAGCACTGCGCCCACGTGGTAGCACTGACTGCCCCCACGTGGTAGCACTGCACCCACGTGGTAGCACGTTTTTTGCCTTTTTGAGACTATGCTAATTTTTCAGGGATGTCCCACGAGTGGTCAATGTTTATCCGAGTAGCCACTATCGTCGCCACAGCCGTATGCTCACAGGTACGATAAGGTGGATGGTTTTTGGGCTTTAGTAGGGAAAAGTCCATTTATTTCGCATTATCGGGGGGACTTTTTAAAACATAAATCGGCGAAGTGTGTATAAACCGTTTTTTACAATTCCTGAACGTAAAACTTTACAGATTTTTATTAAAAAAAAACAAAAAAATATAGATTTGTTTGACCAAAACGGCCGTTTTTTTGAGGAAAATTTCGACATTATGATAATTTGGCACAGTTTTTAGAGCGTTTTTCTATTTAAAATATATTATTTATATTTAAAATACAGTTTTATTTCACTAAAAACATTTTCCCATCAAGGCGTTAGTTATTACTAGTTGAATACAAAATACTTCAACTTCCAAACGACAATTTAAAAAATCTAGTGGCCCTACGGTCGCGAGCCGGTCATCTGTATATTATGGCGGTGGCCGCTAGTTTTTGTCCATCGATTAGGTCCTTGAGTCAGGTCATGCCTTCCAGGTGTACCTCTCGAAAGGTATCGCGGCAATGGAATACTTCCCCTCTGTCATCCGGAATATCGGCATCTCATTCAACTCGACCCTCAGCCGATTGGGAACGATTCTGGCACCACAAATGTTTATTTATGTAAGCGAAAACTACCTATACTTCGACTTGACAATTAACAGAAAAATAAGCCATTTTCAGTTCACCTGGAAACCACTGCCCTTCATTATCATGGCCGTCATGGCCGCGCTAGATGCAATTTCTTTCCAGGTATAAAAATAAAAAATCGTTTTGAACGTCGCGATAATTTAAAAATGGCATCCCTTTCAGGCAGTAATCCCGGAAACAAAGGGCCGAGCCATGCAAGACACGATGCCGGAAAAGGCGGAAAAACGCTCGGAGACATCCTGACGGAGCAGATTTTCTATATTTTCTCTGATAACGTTGGCCCAGTTTGTAATAAATATGTAAACATCGCCAGCTAACGCAAATATTTCATTTGGTAGTGTTCCCCACTTTGCAAACCAGCAGAACGACCCTCTCGGAGACATTGACTTGCAGGCCATTTCTGAATCAGCAGATCATTTCGCCTCTCAAGTTTTGTCTCGAGACGGCCAAATCGAGTCCCGCTGTTTGGTCTCCAACTGTTCGTGATTAAAGCGCGCCGTCGAAGTCGGCATAAAACAGACCCAGTAGCATTTTTTCACAGAAACCCTGCCGACAACACTTATCTCTTTGTGATCGCTGGGCCCCCAGTTGTTTTTGATTTTGGCACTACCCTAAATACAGGGTGTCCCAAAAAAAAATCAGTCCCGCTCTAGCGGGCCAGAGAAGTGTCCGATTCTGACGATTTAGATATCAACCAGAGCTGAAAAACCGCTTCGCGGTGTTTCCACCCTTGCCCCGTCTAGTCCCCATGCTATTTCATTCATAAATCCCGATTTGTGGAACACCCTGTAGTTGCGATAGAAACACGTTTCCAGAGCAGCCGCCGATTATGCTGTTTCATCACCTTTTCGCGGTGTTACCCTTCGTCTTCCTGGCGGCCCAGGCGAATAATAAGCCTACTGTCAGCCTATGGGTAAATGGAAAATGATTTTTCGAAAAGGCCCCCAACCCTTGAAAGGCCCCCCCGGGGGGGGGGATGGGAGACGTGACCCCCCCAACCCCCCGGAAGGAAGGGAAAAAATATCCCCCCGGCGTTTGTTTTCGGATGCTTCCCCTTTTCTTTGTCTCGTAATCAGACATTACCAGATGGTTCCAGTCGCTTCGCGACTGTAGTCATCTGGCCTTCGGGCTACCCTACATGTCCTACACCGCCACATCCTTCCCTACCTCCATCAATACCCACGCTAACCGCTTCGGATACCACCCCCTCTCCCCCCATAGCCGAGATTCCCATAAACAAATTACCTAAACACCTTCATGATGGCTCTAGATATCTGCCCTAGCCGAAACCCTCTTAAAAACTACTTAAATACCTTCCTGATGGCTTCTGACACCACCCCTAGGTGAAAACCCCTTAAAAAAACAAAAATAACGACTGACCGGATGCTTCGGGGAGAAAAAGAAATGAAATGGCTCCCGTGAAAATGTTCATCCACGAAACGCGCGCCACCTGGCTCACTATGTCCAAAATCACCCCAACCTCCGTCCCCCACTCCTTTTACTAAGGACAAAACTTTCAAAGTTAATTTTGATAATTTAAACTAAAACTTTTCCGTAATTTTTTTATCTGTTTGCGGGTTTCTGACCACGCTCTAACCGAATCCGAAGAGACCTAAGCTCTAGCTCTTTTCCCCTTCAAGTTGAATTCACGACCTGACACACTGACGCCTGAAGAAAATTATTATAGTTGATTGGCTTAGGTGGTCCTGCGCCCTCGAAACCGAAGATGGGGCCGTGGTATTCCTGAACACAACGCATATGAATCGCCCTAGTCCCATTGAACTTACCACATTTTCCTCCAATGCTCGCGGCGAGGTAATTAATCATTACACATACCGGGTGACCCAAACATACCAGGACACTTTTTAAAGTGATTTTTCTCTAGTTTTTTCTAATCTCTTGACACGGAGTCATCTCAATCTCATCTTTCCTATCTTTTGAGTAGCCTTGAAAATTGTGCCGCTGAAAAAAACTTGGCGAAGGTGCCCCAGGCTTTTGTAAGAACGCAAAGAAGGTTACAGAGGTTTCTGACCCCTTGCAAACTGCTCGCACGACAATCCGTTACGGGGCTCAAACAGGTCAGAATCAAACCTGTCACTGTTTTTAGTCGACCTATCCTGGAGTAAAATGTCCGTAGTATGTTTCGTCGGTTATTATCGATAACCTGATTCGGTCGCTCAAGCAATAACCTGACCGAATTCCAAAGAAGTGAAACGGTACAAGCACGTTTTGCTTACCGACGTTTTATCCGGGTATTTTTGGGACACCTTGTAGAAGCCCTGCCTCGGATTGATTTTCAAGCGTTGCCGTGCTCTGGCAGTCCTCCAATTTCCAGGCGCCCATATCGTCTCGTGAATGGCTCTTTCATATACACGCACAGAGGCTGATTTTCCGCATCAAGTAGGTGTAGCATTGTGAACCGCTCGAGATTTCGGTGTTTGAAGAGTTTTGGTGTGCTGCAGGTTTCTAGGGTATCGAGCAAGTCACGTGAAATAATTTAGAGTGTTCACGGAGCGAACTCTTTTGCTGAGCTATGGATACCCCTACGATACGGCAGATGACATGCCCTGGATTCCGCGATACTATGAGCTGCCGGCAGCTTTGACGGATGTCCGGCTTGAGGATATGGAGCAGATAAGGGTAAGGATATAGGCGATCCATAGAGCATAATAATTACTTTGCAGTGTGAAGGGCATATTGCCGACACGGACATCCGCCAGAAGGGCATCTTTGCTCATTGATGCTCGTCTTCAATCAGCCCGTTTCCGATTGTTCTTGAATTGTGAAAAATAATTGGAGGGTATGGTACACGGTGAAAACGTATTTTTTTTGATATCGAAGAGCTGAAAATCGAGCATGATGTGGCGTTCAGAGCATAACCATTCCCAAACGGGGTCAAAAACATTTATTGAAATCTCGCTGTACAGATAATTATCAAGCCAAATTCTATAAAGCCCTAGTTTAGTGCTTTCTACAGTAGCACACTGGTTTGTACATGGCCAAGCGGGAGGGAAGGCAAGATGCCGCGCTGCCATATCTGAAAATGCGAAAACTAGAATCTCGGAGCATATTTTACTTGTTTAATCTCATGAAGTCAACCGGCGCCATTTGGATATTACCGTCTGTTGAGGTGTAGGAAACCTAAAAATAGAACCATTTATTCAAATAAAACTTCAGATTTGTAGAGCACCTGAAATTGAGCAGCATTTGTCGTGAAAAATTCCACATTATAATAGGTGGCGTTCCCGCCGTTATTTCGCGTTGAGATTGATGTGACCTAAAAATTATTTTTAACAAAATTGCGAAGGAGGCCACATCCTGACGAAAACTTAGAAAACCTTAAAAATGGAAAAAGCGCGATAACTCGATGGTACAGTTTTTTTAGATTATTTGTTTTTTAGTTGATTCGTTTTAGTTTTAGCTTTTTCTAAATTTTTTTTGCTATAACATTGATTTAAAATTCCACATATTTGATGACTTACATTTGCTACCGTAATATCATCACACAACTCGACTAGCTCATGCTGATTCAAATATTCGGCCGCGTCGTTTTCGATCATTTTCGGCAGCACCGTCCACATCGTGTCATTTCTGAAATAATACAAAAATCGGAAATACAAAAGAATGTAAATATGATGTTGCTCGCCATTTTTATTTTTCGGGATCTAGGAATTTTGAAAATATTTTTAATCAAGGTTTTTAATCCTAACGTAACATCTACGCCTACAGTAGGGAATCAAATTTTTGCTTCATAAAATTTAATGAAATAAATTTGATTCAAAAATGTTGAATTTTAATTTTTTTTACCGAATTCTCACCGATTCAGCGCCTCATACTGCCCATAGTCACAGATACAGTACTGCGACGGAATCGGCTGGTATTTGCAGGATCTTGGGGAATTCGGGTCGAGATCACGTAGTAGAGAATTTCCAATGCTCCCTAAATTAGCAAAATTACCGTAAGAAGCGCGTTTTTTGGCTACCTTCAATTTTCCGGAAGTCCGTTTCCCCAAAATCGGCCGGGGCTTGGTGCTAAACTCGGATATTTTGATGTTTTAAGCTTTAACTTGTAACTAGCGTTTTGGGGAAATTTTGTAAAAATACCGTCTTAAAAATTAAAAAAAAAGCGATATTTTGAAATTCATATGTTTAAACTTATAACTTTTATTTCAACGAATTTGGGTGTCATTTTATAAAATTTATTGGCTTTGTTAAGTAAAGCTTCTACCCGGATAATATCAATAAATGTGGCATGCAAATCATGATGGCTCATAAGCTCGTCCTTATTTTTCTGGAGCATTTTCGCCACTTTTGAGTCCCTTAATGATATGAGTGTTTTTAAGGTAGCTTAAAACCTCAATCGCTTAGGTAACGAAACGAGGAGCAGCGGGTTGTTCATCTCGAATTTGCCCTGGTCGGTGCTGGCTACCTAAATTCCAATTTTTCAGTGGTTATCTCGTAGCTACCGGTCCAAATCGCTGCCCGTGGTCGCCCATCACGATCAAGATCGCATCATCTAGCTAAAATATCATTTGTTAGGTTCTGGTATTGATTCCTAAAAACCACTCCATATTAAAATGTTTTCCTGCATTAAATGATGCAATTTACAGGACTATAAATCCGAAAATTCTTGCAAAATCCACTTTCTGGCCCGCATATTGCGGATTTTAACGCAAAAAAGAGCCAAAATTGACCGGGAGTATCTGTCTGTGTCGTTAGCTAGTATGCTGCCTTGAAAACACCTTTAAAAGATCAGACCAGCGAAAATCGACCCCTTTTGTTGGCTAGGTCTAGACAGGTAGGCGCGGGCCGAAATACTTAAACTTCACCCGCCCAAGGTTTGGAAAATCCGTTACGTTCAAAATGTCAAAATTCATAAATTGGACATTAAGAACTTTCAGCATAAAAATTCGTTAGCGTCATTTGGCGTTTTGCGTAGGTTTCTGTCCAGCCAAAGTAATGGAAGCTTTTGGCGCATTTGAGACAATTTAGAAAACTTATGCCGTACTTGTCTCTTATTTGTTCTCAGCATGTCCAGGTAGTACTTATCCGAATTGCGGTGCCCTGTCTCCGAGTCGTGCGCCTCGGCCGTCCAGCTGATCGACATTTTTGGTTGGTCTGGAAAAAATATCTATAATGCCAGCAAAATGACTTTATTGTTATTAAAAGGAATAAAGATCAGCTAAAGGCTATTTTTATGAATTAATAAAACCCGATAGGAGATACAGAAAAATCATAAAAACTAGTTGACGTATTTGAAAAGCAGCCAAAAAAGCGTTTTGCCCTTTTGGAGCTTTTGATGATAAAAACAAAAGTTTTCGGCCCGAAAATCTGAAAAACCGTACCTGGATAAGACTTCATAAATTTCGACGTATAATCGACGACATGCTGAAAGTTTGAGCCACATTGTGACCAATTCCTGAGGTGGGCTGACAGCAGAGCATCGTCCCGGTATTGGTACCCGACTTTTTCGAGTGGCCTAAATGACGGTATCCAAGATCCCAGGGAAAATCTTACTCCGGATTCCAAACGTCCCATTCCTTGATTGTAAGAAGTTGGAAGGGCCTGAAATGGGGGTTGGATCAGTTTAAAGGGCTTTTTAAGTCAAAATCCTATAGAAAATCGTCTATAGACAAAGTATCTCTGCTCTGCCTCGTATTAACGGGGGCGGGTAAGGCGTCTCTCTTAATTTTGCCGCGAGCGCGACACGCAGCGCGCAAAGAGGTTGGTTTGCCGCGAAGGGGTTATTCGATTACGACATGAAAAGTTCTTTAGCGGACACGCCTATATCCACGGCCATTACTTCACTATCCCTTTAAAGGAACTCGCAGACCAAAAATCAGCTATATAAGCATTTTTGAAGTTTCGCAAAGACTTCTCACCCGTTTTACCTCATGTAATGCGTGGCCAGCTGGGCGGCAATCCCCGCACATTCCACGTAGCCCCACAGCACTAGGAAATAATCTTGCGCAAACATCGTACGGTAGCCGGCGTCCTAAATGGCATTTTTTTAGGTTTTGAGCCTTCCGCTTTTAGCACTTTTAAAAACGTTGGTCCTTCAAGCTTTTAACAACGATATTTCTGCACAAAACTCGGTTTTTAGCTAGAAAGTGGTGCTTTTAAAAGATATGCTCAACCGAGAGGCGTCTAAGGACGTTACACTTGTTGCTCTAGCACGGTTGCACTGCAACGCCAACAGAACGCGATTTTTTCGCCCTTTTCTTAGTGTTTTTCCTAGGTTTTCTATTAATGCGCGTTCAATTTACCTCGTATTCATACTGTATATAAGGGCGTTCATCCAGCCCCTTGGCGCACAAATCGTCGGTTATGGTAATCGGAAGTGTCGAGCCGCCGTACATCGATCGCTCTATCTCGTATTCCCAATCACCTAGAAATAACTAGGTATTGCGGTTTGAGCTTTTGAGCGTACCCATAAATGATCCAAAAACATTCGAGCGACTGTTTGGCCCGCCTCTGGCAAATGCCGTAAAATCCACAGCTTGCATCTCGTTTTTCAGGTAGCTGATCGTTTGGTTGAGTTGCCTGAAACGTGGTTTATAGGAGCTTGGAAGTCAGAAATATCTATGGAAATGGGTAGCTTTAGAAAAATTCAATTATGTAAAAGGGTTTCTAAGCAGTTTTTTACTATACCTACACGTAAAAACTTTAAGGAAATGCAAAATCACCGCATCATGGAGGTCGACAAAATTTTGATTCTTGCCGTTTACGGTTACGGTTTATTAAACTCTAGTAAACTCTTCGCGATTTCAAAAAGTATACCTAAAAGCCGGAAATCTTCCCGCAGCGTCCAAAATAAAAATATGGACATTAGGATAAAAGTGCTTGTTCGGCTCGATTTTCGGTGACTTCCCGGGTCGATACCGATCTCCAAACACCGCCTTTCGATCTCGACTAAAATTCGGAAACTTTGCGAAATTTGGAGGTCTAACCTGTGCTCAAAAATCTGCGTATGAATATCGAAATACGTCAAGTTCCCATCGATTCCGCGACATACCACGTCGATAATATCACACTTGAACGCTGTACAATTCACGCCTACGCGACACTCCGGCCCGTATTTGTTTTCGTAGTTGCTGCCGTAGAATGCGCATCTGGAAAAGGGAGTTGATGATATGAGAGAGTGAGAGTGAGAAAAAAGGGGAGAAAGAGACAGACAGACCGACAGACAAACAGACCGAAATATACACAGTGAGATGGTGCGAGTGCGAGAGCGAGTTAAAAAGATGTGGAGAGAGTGACAGAGAGCGAGGGTGGGGAAGAGAGAGAGAGAGAGAGAGAGAGAGAGAGAGAGAGAGAGAGAACGGGTGGGGGGACCGGAGAGACAGATGCGAGAGAGAGATATTTTACTTTTTGAAATTGCCAATGTATACCTTGCAGTACATTCGTAATCCTTCACCTCCGGATACCCCAGGTTTTTGTAGATGTGCCCATTTTTCAGGTAAGTTGGTCCGGGCTCCCGCTGGCAGAGGGCTGTAAAATAAAAAGAAATACTTATAAAATTGTTGAATAAATTTTTATATGAATTCTCGACTCGATTTTTTTATCTTTTTGTGTTTTGACCAAATCGGTATCATTATGTTCATGACGTATTTCTTTAGTTTATTTTGATGTATTTTGTCATGTATTTGGTACTTTTGGGTAATCTTTACATTTATCTAAACGTTAATTAATTAAATTAAAACTCACGATCGTTTATCGACTCTCCAACCAGCGCCAATATTTCCGGATCGTCGTGTCGATAGGTGTACTTTGGACAAGTGTCGAAGAGTGGGACTTTACGAATGTTTTGACTGGCTAAAACGCATTAAAAACTTTCTAAAGTTACTGTACCCGTCAAGTTTAAATTGAACTCCTCCTCGCCGTTAAAATTCAGCAGCGAAAACGTCAAAAATAGCACGCCGATGATTACGATACACGTGTAGGCCAGGTACTGGAATACCGTAGATAAGTGGGAATCATTTTTTTTTTAATTTTTGACTTTTTCATTGTATTCCTTCAAATTACCTAAATTTTTCAGATTTAATTGCTGGGAAAATCCCATCTTTTCCAAATTGCGATTTTGTTCAACTGATTGATTTATCGTCACATTTCAAAATTAGCGGAATTATTTAAGTTTTTGAAATTTCTGAAACATAATTTAAAATTTTTCCAATTTTTAATTTCAGGATAAAATTAATTATCCACGATTTGGGAAAATTATAGAATTCATTTTAAGTGAATTCCTTTCCTTAAAATTTGAAATTTGTAAAATCCTTTTAATATTTGAGTGGTTATTTTTTGAAGATTCAATGTCAAAAGTAAAAAAATTACCTTAATCCAAACCCGTAGCCACATTATGCAAATTAGATTTGATTAATGAAATAGCAAAACACAGTAGGAAATTGAAAGAATATAAAATACAGTAAGAATTGAAATTTAGTAGCTTCTGAGTACTGTAGGATTTTTAGAAGTAGATATCCGATTACGGTAGGTAATTCTGAGTATTGTTGAAGCAGAGCGGAGGAGATGTTCGGCGTGCTCAGATTTTCCGAGACCGTCCAAATTTCGGTTTTCCACGTCCTATTTTGACCTGTTGCCGTACGGAATGCTGCTCTCTGGTTTTTATCTCAATTTTGAAGCCACAGAGCTTTTAAAAACAGCTAACATGGTCAAAGACCGCATAAATTGCAAAAATATTATTCCAGGACCCGAGTACAGCAGCCAAAAAATTAATAAAATTTGCTCTTTTGTGGGTTTTGGCACGCAGCGGCAGGGACCGAATATGGGAATGGGCCCGTCAATTGGCGCTGTTTGGAAACGCGCGCACACTGACAGTGCTTTATGGCCATTCGTCTATGGCCATCTTCGTGTTTTTATTGGGCAGCGGAGGGGTCGGTGGGAAAGATGGGACCAGTGGTTCGATGATGTGCGTCTTCAATGATGATCAGAGATGGAACGAAAAATGACAATTTAACGCGAAAAAAAGTGTTCTGTTTTGATTGCCTCAAATTCCATGTAGTTTTCAGAAAAAAAAATCTGTCTTGCCTCAGCTCCATTTTCCTTCAATTTAGGCGTATCTGCCTCCTCTTCCGCAGCTACCTAGGTTTCAAAAAGCTTAAAGAGGTGATTTTCGAATATGCCCAAAAAAATACGCCGGAAGAAACATTCCGAAAATTTGTTGGTTTTCGCCACTGCGGTCCAACGTTCGGAAGGAAGGGACGGCGTTTTCGGTTGAATGTGATTTCGAAGAAATTTTACTCTTGCGAAAACAGATTAAAATAACAACTCGGAGAAATTTGAAGGAAATCAATGTCTACTATAAAATACAGTTGTTGGATGCGGCGTCGGCTTTGCGGCATGGTCTACTCGTCCTTCCAAAGCGGTGGGTCCGTACTTCCGGTCATCATGATTCAGTTGCGTTTTTCAGCCCGCCGATTGATGCGTCTGAAGTCCTTTTATGCCTTCACGAGAGCTCGGGCCTATTAATATGTTATTAATATTAATATTAATTAATACTATAACTTTCTCCATGACTAAGATCCAACCATCTAAAGATCAGTTTCATCGATTATAAAGCCGAACAATGGCTACTCCGTTTCACCACATTTAATAGCGTAACCGGCTTGGCCTTATGCCTTTCAACTCTCACAAAGAGAATGTTAGTGACAATTGCGGTTCCGTATCGAACCAAGCCTATTTTGTGCAGATTTTTGCGCTAATTCCGAAGCTGATTACCAAATATCTGCGAAACGATCAGATTTAAAAATTGCGACTTTTCCGGTCGCAAGACGTTTAAAATGGCCTTCCAAAGCCTTTCAAGCCACAAAACCCTCGTAACTTTTTGAATTTGATCGTTCGCAACTTTGAAAAATAGATTCGGAATCCGCGCAAAATTCTGCACAAAATAGCCCTCGTTCCATACGGAAACTCGATTGTTACTAAAAAATGTCCCCTTGTCAGCCCCTCCAAATCAACCATTTCACGTCAGGCTCCGATTTTGAGCATGAAGGCGTCTGATATTGCATTTATTAAACGCGGAAACCCGTCAGAAACAATTTTGCCCGCATCTCATTTCGGCGCCGTCATATATTGCCGTTTTTAGACCGGGGCTCACTTCGAGTTTTGGCCAAAAATGCCGATTCTTCGTGAGCTTATCGTAGTCTCTACAACTCTTTTCCTGCTCGTCGATTTTTCCTCGGCTACAGGGGTCCGTTGTACGCTCGAGGAAGCCGTTCGCCCAGGCGCTTACAGCACGTGTTTCAAGGAGGAGATCGAGGAACGAAGCCAGGCTGTTGGTTATTTTAGAAGGTTTCTAATTTAAACTTATTATATTAACACTTGAACAACAATTTTTGAAAATAGGTCAATTTGGCATATCGTAATTTACTAATTTCCCCTAAATTTTGCATCAAATATCGAAAATTAAATTGGCTTAATCAGATTTTAGGTTTGCAAAAAGGACCCGCCCACCGACATGGACCACGGCCTGGTCATCCAGAAATGCTGCACGCAGATCACGGCCTGCACCTGTACGGATGAGGAATTTAAGAGTATCGTCTGCCCGGGTGAGGAAATCGATACTAACAGCTGATAAAGTTAATAAAGCTTTTTGTTGCATTGTCGATATCATTTCGGCCTGAAGAGTATGCAGCTTGCAATCCGCACTGGTTTGGCCAGGCCATCAAGTCTATAAAAATTTCGATATTTGCATGTTTCTGTTTCGTGTTTTTCGTCTATAAAGGCCTTCAGAACGATGAAATTCCGTCGAAAGCAAGAAAGTTGCGCACGGGGCGGGGATCGAACCCGGGATAGTTCGCTCCACAGTCCGACGCGCTAGCCACTATACCACAAAGCCAAGTTGGGAGGGGAGTCAGAGGCGCCCCAAAACCCCAGAGAGCCTTTTCCCAATACGGGGCACCACTAATGACGCCTATCTCCGCGCGTTCTTGGGGGCCCCATCCTTGGGCTGACAGTGTGCGTTCCAGAGTTCTAGCAGTCTTCAAAAATTTTTTATTGAACTAGTTGAACGCGCCTATGCACAAATTGCTACAAGCGCTTGGTTTTGCTAAAAACCAGACGGTTTTGCTAACACTCATTGGTTCGGATGCTGCTCGCTGAGATCTTCTGACCGTTCCTGGTCCAAACCCGGACCGCAAAAAATTCCCAAAGAAACTCTACTAAGCTCCGTCAATGTGCTTTCGAATCGATCAAACCGTCGTTGTACCAAGTTTGCAATATTTTTTATTTGTTTCGAGTTTATGGCACGCCTACGCCCATAAAGCGACGCCGTCGTTGTCTCCGAAAAAGCTTCCATTGCTTTTACACGGGTCTTCTGGATTGGTGAGTAGCTGCCGAGCTATACAGGGTGTTCCAATAAAAAACACCCCCTCTAACTCGACGCAGAAGGGTCCGATCAAAATTATAATTATACCATTCGGAAGCTCTTGAAAAGGCGAGTTCGCAAAGATTTTCAGAACCACATTTTTATTTAAAGGGCACGTTCAGTGACGTTTTTGGGCAAGAAAGCAAAGATTTTTGCCGCGGCCGGGGGCCGGAATCGCCTTCCACGGCACGGGCAGGCAGCGCGCGCGGTCCCAACGTCCATAGGGTGTACACGTTAGGACGAGTACACGGCCCCTCCTGAACTCCCTCCTCCCTGAACGTAAAAACCTAAAGAACGGCCTCTGCATTTCATTAACGGCTTCTTCCGGTCATTTTGCTTGAAGAAATTGAGGCAAATGGGCTCGTATGCAACCCCGAAAAACCATAAAGTTTTACAAAATGGCTCGTAAAATAGCGGGTTTAAATAAATACAATGTTTTGAAAATTGTGCGAACTCGCCGTTTCAAGGGGTTTCAAATGGTGTAACTATCGTTCCGATCGGTCCCTTCTGCGGAATTCGTGGGCATTCGTGATCGTTAGGAGCGACGCGCAGCTGTTGACACTGTCAATACCTGGCCAACAAGGGTGGTGGGCCTGCCAGGTAACCCTTGACCCCCTTAAGGAGCTCTCGACGTTGCGATTCGGCTATTTATGCACCATTCCACCTTTAAAATCGCCAACAAAATTCTGAGCAAAATATAGAATTTCCACCATCACCGCCACGTCACAAGCCTCAAAGCCCACCCTGAATTGTGCTGTTTTCTTGCGGCGCGTTTTTGGTCAATCTTGGATCTTTCGCTGCACCCCCGCATGGCCTATCCTTTCCTGCTTCTCCCTCATCGAGCGGAACAAACAGTTTTGTTGCTGTCTCGCGGGCCGCCATACCATACTTGTTTACTCCATTCGCCCCTAGGGGGCCCAGCTTATTAAAGAAGAGGACGTTGCCAGCTGCGGAAATTGTCGACATTCGGAAGATGAAGCCCCTGCAAGTCGTTGTCTCGATTTTCCTGCTAATCGTCTGCCTATTCCTGCAGCCCGCCGAGTCGCGATGCTCCTTTTCTGAGGCGGTCGGCCCGGGCAAAATTAGCACGTGCACCTTTTGGGAGTTGAGGAGAAGGGCGGAGAGGGTAAGGATTTTGAAAAATTTTTCCGAAAGAATCTATGCTAGCCTGCCTCAAGCTTTCAAATCAAATAGCTTTCGGGAGATAATTTTAAGGAATCTTGGCTACCCTGTCCCAGAATCAACCAGGAGAGATTTTCTTTAAGAATTCCTTCAAAAACGACCTGTTTAGATTTTCGTAAATAGAGGCTTTTACAGCTGCTCCAGTACATCAGGATGCTTTTACTAATTCAGGAAAGAATGAAAGGACACTTTCCTAAAGATTTCTGCTAATCAGCCTTGTGCTCTAAAAATGACTTATTGGGCATGATATTATTAATAAACTTGCTATTTAATTCAGATTTCGACAAAAAATTTCGTTTCGATAAAACAAAACCAACCTAGACATTTTTTTCCATTCTTCCAATACGATGTTCCCAAAGAATCTCTGCTCAAAAAATCCAAAATCAAAAATCAAGCAAAAAAGCAAATTTTGGCAAGGGTCCAAATCCAAATTTAACCCTCCATCGCTCCTACGAAGTCCTAAAAATCTCGGCTAGTTTCCGCCTCGGTTGGTACCCAAGAAACCCTGCAATTCCCTAGTGATCGCTAAGCTAGCTCGGCTCTCAATAAAATTTGATTGAACTGTATAATTTAATGGATTTTGCAAAGGTATCAGCTTTGTGAAGCTGTCCACGATAGCCAAATCACGTTTCGCGCCATTCTGGTCCATCCAATCCACATCTCGGCCAGCTTGCCTTTGATATCCCATTGAAGGCCAAAATATTGTATTTAATTCATTACCCAGTTCCTAATATAGCTTTATTTTGAAGGCCTTAATACAATTATTTTCAGAAACCCAAAAATTTTGTTTTTGCTGAGCCATAATCCTTCCGGCTTTTCCAGGTGTGCCCAATCTGTAGTCAGTGCCCGCCTACGCCTGGTCATCTCCCGAACCGCGGCGTCGGGAATGAGGCGAAAGCGCTGCAGACGCAGCCAGTGTTAGACAAAGTCAGTGGATGCAGATGTGACGACAAGTAATCTTCATCGCCATTGTATATGCCCCAGAGGTCCGCCCCCAGCCGTGATAAAGCCTTTTTCAGTGACCTGCTCTATAATGCTCAATAGTATCCGCCGTTTTTAGGAAGATAAATAGATTTTAACGCTTAAAAATCGTCCTGACGCTTCACGTCAGTATTTAGAAGAAGTCCGAAATCTGGTCCACGGCCCCATGCTGTGATTCCTGGCGTAATCGCCAAATGCCGCTGCACCGCGAACCGGGTGCCGCATGATCTTACTGTCGTTACGGACGCGAAAACGCTTGAATTTAAAAAAAATTCTGATACTATCTTTGGAGTTATAAACCAATTTTGATGGTACTTAGACTTTAAATTATGAAAATTTCGACCAGATGACCACCGAGATCGAGAGAATTGGGTCACAGCGGCCCGGCGCCTAATAAAACGTCCGGTAAAATATTGAAAACCAAAGAATGATCGAAAGTTGTTAGCAGGCATTATGCTGCAACCGTTCGATGGCTCACTTAAAAGGTGTCCGTTATCGTAGTGCGGAGGCCTTCATGAGGGAGGTGGTGGTGTGAGCGAGCTGTATTTATCGAATCAGACGATTTGATCAAAATTTTATTAGGGTTTACGACCAGGTCTGTGTAGGTATTGCGATAGCAAAAGCCCAGCTGCCTTTCGCTTGTGATGCCCCAGCACCTTTCAGGTCTCACTAGGGAAGATCTGAACTTAAGCATCGAACTTTGAGCAGCCTGGTGATGGTATATCAGACTCACCGTATGCGTGATTCCAAATATGTAATAAAATCAAACGGGATGCAGCATAACGGTAAAAAGTTATGAGGTTCCAAAGTCGGCAAATGATCGAAAGCATTCAATTTGGAGACCCTGGGATCATCTTCACAGGAATGGAACTTAGTTTAAACCAATTAGTGCTCCTTGTCGTCAAAGAAAAAGCTCTTTCAAATGAGCTATATTACATGCTGGCCGCCAAAAATTTCCACAAAAAATGGAATGCAGTATAAGGGTAGGGGCATGGCCAGCTAGCCCAAAGACGCTTCGAGTAATCTAGCGCGTAAAGCGCAGGTAAATATAGCCTCATTCTGAAAGGGAATTTTCTGGGTCAGGATCAAAGATATCGTCCATTATATACTAGTCATTAACCTCTCCTGAATTCTGCACAGATAAGGGGTATGGGCGTGTTCTCGATCGAGGCCTTAGTTAGAACTGATGAGACAAGGTAGCGAGAAATATACAGAGTGTCAGGACCATTTGCACTCCAAAAAAACAGGCAGTACTTCTTGTCAAGTCATCAATTTTTCAGCTGAAAGCGTCATTGCTTGCTTTGGTGCTTTCTGTAAGAACGAGGATGCCTGCGGCTGTAGCAGGAAAACATTCACATTAAACGGTTGTTGTTGAAACCAGCTTAAACATATGTTCACCGGTTGTTTTTAATTTTTATTGCTCAGGCTTTATTTACAAACTCCAAACCTTGATTTTGATCTTCCAAAGTATTAATTGTTGTAAGTCTGAACCAAGGCAGGGTCCAGAACTTAATCAAACTGTAATAAATGCCTGAGTAAAACAGCCACATATTAGTAAGCAACCCAGCTCCTGTTAGAAGGCAAAACAAATGGTCTTTTTAGGTGTATGTGAAAAATTGTGCAAAATCAGTTTGGGACACCACGGCAATATTTGGGCTTGGCAGAAGTCCCCAGGAAAAAAAAATAAAAGAGTTTGTTAGACCGCAATCCATGAATCGATGGGGTGAAATTTTCAGGAAACATAATTGGCTTGAAATTTCGTTGATCGACCCGAAATAGAGAAATGTGTCGGTGTTCTTTGGGACAGAGTAATCAATCTTTAGTTTTTATGTTTATGTTATGCATCACTAGGGGAAGTTTAGTGCCAAACAGCAAAACCGCTATTCCCTGAGCTGGGACAGCGCAGGAATCACCGGCCGTAAAATGTAACTGTGTAGATCCAGAGAACCTGGCTTTGTGACCAAGAACATGCCTCACACCATCGCGAAGTCCAGCTGAGATCCGTGGACAGAAAGCTAGTTTCAGGTAAGTGATTTACAAACGAAATGCTCGCGGCGCAACTTTTACCGTTATGTTTCCCGTTAGAGATCATTACAGGCTTAACCCTCTATCAGGTGCTGCTGGGATCGACTCTTTCCGCATGGGTAAAGCTCCGCACTCTTTCCTAGGTGCAAGCCCAGCGAGTGGAGACCTGGGACACTTTTAACCCGTCCTCTGTAATATATCGTCGAGAGTGGTATTTAGAGATATTTACTGTTGATAAAATCCTTATGTTTATCTGTATCTTCATACCGAAATGCACCACCGGATTCTGCTATAATACATTGTAGAAACAATTTAGAACATTGTATGACTTTCTTGCCCAGTTTAGGTTTCCTCCCGCCACTCCCACGCCCGACTATCGATACAGATAAAGTCCACGAGCGGGGCCCATGTTATCCTAAGTATTAGTGTGGCAACCTCCTTAGCTCCAAGGATCACCATATTATAATAGGGAGAAAATGGCGCAGAGACTATTATCAGTTTCAAAGACCAACGCGGGGCAGATAGGACGCGTGTCATTGCGAAAAGCAAGCCTGCGCAGCAAAACGCGCTACATTTAAAGTCTGCCGTAGCAAAACCCGCACAGTACGCCTTTTCCCGGGAGCCGGGACCGAACCAAGGGCAATGGGGGGGCACTGCCGTAAGTGTGTGCATGGCCGACGGGTAACGCTGCACTCAGTACACGTCAGCGGGCGTGTTAGCCTGAAGCTTCAACACACGGCCGCACGCGCATCGCCAGGTGCGGTCCTTTCGCTTTTGAACAGTAATCCCCGTCGCAGAATAGTCTTGACTTCCAGTCCAAAGGGATGTCACTATGCGGGCTCGCCAATACAGGCAGCGGTACGCAATCGTGGACCAAGTTTTATGAAGGCTTAATTTTCTATAGATAGCATGACGGTTGCGGGCGCTCCAATCATGTCGCGTAAAATGTATCCCAAAAACAAAAATCTGGATCCAAAGGTATCGCAGCATTGCGGAGCGTAAAGCGGGTCATGGCGATTCGGGCGACAGGCCACGCCTAAGACAATGCGTATGGAAAGGCTATTTGGCGGATCGCTTGGCTGCGGCTGACCTGGCGAGGCAGGTTGGTGTGCCAAAAAATCTAAGGTAAGGGTTATGCGATCCGAAAAGCACCGTTGCATCAGCACACCCTTGCATGGTATAACAAATTACAGGTGGCCCAAAGCGGGCGAGTGTGCGGCGAGTGTGCTCTGGCTGTAATAATCCCGCCCACGGATTCGTCATCGATACGCAAAGCTCCGGTCCGAATTACACCTGGTCAATATGCGCAGAGGCCAGAATTTCATACGGTTCGCTGAGCGAGGAAGACTGGCCAGCCAGAGAATCACTGGGAAACTGTGCTGGGGTGTATTGGTGGCGGATCAAACAACCGCGAAATATATAAAGAACTCCCACTACAACGCTCACTTTAGGTATCAAGCGGTCAACACAGGTATCTTCCCGCTTCAGCGCTCAAAGCCAACAGGAGAGTACGCGCTTTTTTGCTATGTCTCCGCCAAAAACATTTATCAGCGTTCAACACGCGGGGCTTAATGGTGCTGGTCGACGTCGCCATCAACGGGATAATCTGAATTTGTCGATTTTGCCTAGACGCCTCGACCGTCTTGTCACGGCGGAATTTGTCTACCATAGCTAACCGGGGTCGAGAAGACTTGAAGTTTAAACAGTTTTGAACAGAAACCCAAGCTAGTCGATTTTTTCCCATATTGTGTGTTTTTTAGGTTAGATAACAATTTTAAAAGGCTAATAGTCTGGGAATTCACTGAAGGCATGATGGTAGATCAGCAGGATTCAAAGGTTTTCACTGTCCAAAACAATAGAGAAGATGGTGGTGTGTGGGTCGCGTTCTTCACACTCCTATGAATTAGGACCATATTTAGCCTTTAAAGTCAACGCATGGTGCTTTCTGGTCTGTTGTTTATTTCAGCCGTTCGGTGGATTTTGATTGTTAATGTTCAGCAATGTAAGTGTTAAGGTATATCTGCCAAAGCTGAAAACAAGTTGTTCTTTTCCTGCCGCAGCACATTACCATCAACCCGTTGGGCTGCGCTGGTGCAGGCGGATAAGGCGGAGATACTGATGTTGATATGTATTCGGTTAAATCCGTCGCAATTATTCTTAATGGTGAAAGGTTGGTGATCCGACAGGAATATGGCACCTTATATTAACAATCTTTTTAACAGAATATCCGGTAGCCTGTAGTCCAGCGATGCGGATCCGCCCTCGGCTCTGCCAATCACAAGTGCTTCAATATTTTTCCCAGCAGCTGCGGATATGACGAAAATGGTAGCTTTCCGATGCAAAATTTAGCTCATATATGAACGTTGTCGTGTGGTAGTATGAAAGTTCATGAAATACTAAAAAACATTGAATTTCAGAAATGGGACTCCGGCCTCGAACACAAGCTCAAAACTGGGCAAAACGATGCCAATTTGCGGTGGTTAGAGAAAAAGTGAGAGGGAGAAAGAGAGAGAGAGAGAGAGAGAGAGAGTAGACAGAGAGTGAAGGGGAGGGAGAGAGAAAGCGAGAGCGAAAGAAGGCAGAAAGAGATCATGCTCGATTTTCCAGCATTCCGGCACCAACGGAGTTGGCGAGAATATCACATGGCCTCTAGCTCTGAACACACCTACCGATTCGTGGTCAAGGTATCGCTTAATTTTTCTTTAGAAACAAAATATTGGTATCCTTTGAGGAGCTATTCAGCTAGCTAAAATTATTTCTAGGAAAAGCCGCCAGCAACGCGTGGGAGAAGGGAATTTCCCGGTAAGTGTCGAAGCTTCAAAAATCTGAGCGGGTGTTTTTCAGGACAAAGCTGGCCCGGAGTACCGTATTTCGATATGAACGCTTTTTAATAGCGGAATTGGGCATGCAACGCAGGTAATCCTTGGAGTTCTTATTTGGTTGGGATCTGTTCTTTTGGGTCTTTTGCAATATAAGCTCAAATTAAGAAAAACAGATGATTTAGATGGCCTGGGCGTCCTCGAGCAAAATCGGATGCGGTGCCACGCAATCGTCAGAACGGAAAATCGGTGTTTGTCTGTGTGTCAGTATAGCAAGCAGTAAGTTAGCTTTCGATGACCTACTGATCTCTAACCTCTCGCTCGCTCTCTCTCTCTCTCTCTCTCTCTCTCTCTCTCTCTCTCTCTCCTCTCTCTTCTCTCTCTCTCCCCACCCTCACTCTCGCCGCTTCTTTCTCCCTACTCTCTTCTACCTCATCTCTCACTCTCTCTCTCCCTCTCATCTCTCTTTCTCTCTTTCTCCAATTCACTGCTTTCAGAGGAAATTACCTGAATCAAAACGCTTACTCTGCCGGCACGAGATGCTCAAAGTGCCCAAGCGGAACGAGCTGCGATTCTCGACTGGGACTTTGCCAATAATAATTTTCTATTAGTTATTTGCAGTAATAAACGAATCGTGATTTATACAAATGTAGTTTGTAGGGGATGAGTGTAAACCTCAAAAAAATTATGCGTGACGGACCAATATTTAAAACTTCGAGCTTTTCAATAACTGCAAATGGCGCACGTCAAGCTTTATTCTACCAAATTTCATATTGGCGCAGAGCAACGGCCACATTGATGAATATTATTTGAATTTATAATGATATTAAAAACCCGAGCTGTACGGTCCATTCCCTAGGCTTTATAAAACTTGAAATCGCACTGCCTTCCGGCGGTTTTAATTCAAATCAAAATGTCAGCGGTCCTCAAGCCTTTGCAGCTTTTGATTTTGGCTGTGCTAATCAGCTTGACAGGATCTCTATTGAGCTATGCACAACAGCAGCAAATCCTTGAGGTCAGTTTCGATTTCGTAAAATAACAGTTTTATAATAGTTTTGAAAAACTGGTAGGTTTTATAATGGAGTCGTTTTTTAAGTTAGTAACCTATTTACAATAAAAACCTGAGAATTTCTCGCATCACAATTGGAGATTAAAGGGACTAGGAAAACAGGAGTAATCTACCCCTTTGCGTCAACTGGATCTCGGCAGCTCCGCGACACTCCAGACGACGCCTAAAAGGACATTTTTAGCAACTTGAACAACTAGATTCAGCGTCGCCTGGTGTTTCGCATGATTGTCGATACCTAGTCATAAACCGGGCCGATTTTCCGGCTTCACCGTCCTTTTCAAAGGAGCATTTAGTTTCCACAACAACCTGCGCAACGAGTGGCCGCCGGCAACTTCCTACACGTTCAACGGGACCAAGTTCACGTTGCCCGTGGCGACGGATATGATCAGATTGGTACGGTAACAGGTTTTCAATATTTTTAATTGCTATAAAGTTACCTCAAGAATATTTTAAAACTTTTCAAAACGCGAAAATTTTGGTTATTTTGCACATTTTCATATATTTTTGCCCAAAAAACTCAAAAAACTTTCGTATTTTTTGCACATTTCATAAATTTCGACCCGCAAACTTTGGCAAAAATTTTCGAAAAGGATTTGAGTTTTTAGAGCTTCTTATATCTGAAACCTGATTGCCTGATTGCCACGCTTCCCAGGGCCTTTAAAACGTTTAAAAGCTTTTAAACCTGAAAAATGCCGTTTGACCTGTTACTATCAGATTTTTAGTTTTTGGACTGCAAAATGTTCAAAAGCGCCCAAATCGCCGCTGAGGCCTGCGAATTTCAGGTGAGTCTGAAAAATTATTCTCGATTAATTTTGCAAAGTAAATATATATGAATAAATACGCTGATATGCAGTATATTCAGGTATTTTCAGGTTAAATTGGCGGTCTACAACCAAAATATGTTCCTCGGCGATGCGAACGATACGAATAGTAAGCATAAAAATTCAATTAAACCTCGAATATGCCGAAAGTACGGTTCCATTTTCGGCCATATTGAGCAATTCTTGATTAGAACCCGCAAGCCATATAATTCATTTTAAAATTGGGTATTATAAAACCCTATGTTTAGTCGTCCTGACCGCTGCCAAGGCGTGGGCTGGAGAAATTGAGGTAACCTTTTAAGAAAGAAGATATCGTTTATCTATTATTTATTTTTCTTTTTCAGAAATATGGCTGGCCCGATTTCCTGGGAGTTCACCAAAGAAACCCATGATCGAGGGGTCAGAGCACGCACCGCAGGTAGGTTTTGATAGCTCAGATTACATGCCGTAACGCTTTGGAGGGTACCCACATGATCCAGAAAAGGAGGGCCCAAGGGTACACCATGCGGAGCGCAGACCACCAATGGCAGGCACCCTGGGGGCGCAAGGCTCAACTGGCGGTTGGGGCACGCTTTGCGACCGGCTGCCAAAAGCAGGCTGGAGGTCGCCGGGCAGAGACGCAGAGAGAACAGATAGGGTCCTCTGGGCTCTCTCCACTCCTCGCCCACTCTCCTTCGCCCTGAACCTGTTCCCCGCCCGACGAACCTTTCTTCTTTGGGAAGTAATCTCAACCGTGTAGCCACCATCGGACTCCGTGATCCTCCAGTCAGTCGTTTCTGCATCATTAAAACGGAATAGAACGAATCAAAATTACGTGGAGGTAACTCAGGAAATAATGCTAAAGTATTTTGAAATTCAAGTGGACTAGAGCAAACAAAGATGCTGAGAATGGGACCATGACAGTTGGGTGCGCAAACTATATTATTTGAGCATACTCTAGTGTACCACTTGTTGAGCAACCCCTGTTTTTCCCGCCTCATACTAAGAAAACACACTGTTGCTCACAATGTCGCTTTTTCCCGAGTTTCAAAATGTCGTTGCGCAACCGTCACGGTCCCAGTGAAACCGATCCGACCAAACAGGGACTAACGAACGCACGCGGTCGCACTGCCGCTTCTGCATCCATGCTTATTTGCCTGAATCGCTGGGGCGCGTGGACCAGATTTCGGCGCCCCTTTACATGCAAAACTCTAATTCACAAAAAATTGCATAATTTTTAGATGATCTGGGAAAGAACGAAAAAGATTGGTTGTGGACTGCCGAGTTGAGCCAATAAAACAAAACTGATGTTCGCTCCGCCATTACGATCCCGCATACGCTATCCCAATTTACTTTTTTTTTTGTGTAATTCACTGCCCATTAAGGTTGCTACATCAGCGGCAACTGGCTGAACGGGGACGCCCTATACAAAAAATTAACAAAGCTCGCCGGTAAATGTTCGAAGCGCCCGGAAATGGCGGTTAGAGAATGTCATGACAAACTGACGTCGCTATGCTCAACTTGAGGCTGATGTCACATGGTGCGGACCTAATTCATAAATAAAACCGGAAAACAGTATTATAGACCATTATCGAAGCTTGAAAATCTGCTTCGCATACCTTACTAAGGAAGTGCACGACTCTGACGGTGGGGATTTTGCCACTAAAGAAAGTGGATCCGATAGAATCGAATCAGATCTCGTACAGATAGGAGAACAGGAAGACCTTCCGAATCTATAAACGAATACCCTGTTTTCAATAAAAAGGGAGAGAAAAGTTATGAGGCTTTAAAGCTGGCTATAAAAATCGCCAAAAAAATAGATAGCTTGTTTAAATAAACATGCTATGGTTTTGAAGGTTGCTGCAAACTGGCCGTTTCAAGGGCTTTCGAATGGCATATAATTGGTGATATCCGACTCCAATACTTCAAGTTTGGTTAAAGGGAGTGCTTTTATTAATTGCGGTCACACCGTAATAACACATTTTGGTAGCAAGAATTTTTATGGTTCGCCTCTCAACGGAAAGCCAATGCAGTTGGGGGGACAGTCCCAATTGGTAGGTAAGATACACGTGGCGCTCCGCTTAAGCTACTTATTTTTTGGCTTCAGCATAGGCTTAACTTAGTCTTGAACTAGGCTTATCTTTACGGCTTAGCTTCTGCTTAAGCCTAAACAAAAACTACGCTTATCTTGAGCGTAAATTGACTTACATGGTCAAAATGAGGTCCTTTAGGGTTAGTTTCAATGCTAAGCTCAGCTTGGCCTCGCTAAGCTTAGGCGTCGCTTATATGAAGCTGCTTCAGGGGCTGCAGTGTTTATTTGAGCTTTGCCAGAGTTTCTATTTTAAAACGGCATTTTGGAGCGTCTTAATAAAATCCGGACTGCCCCCAAGTGTACTAGCACCGCCTCAACATATTGTCGACTTTCCTTGTTTTAATTATTTTGTTTCTAGAATCATAGCCACTGCACTTAGCGTGTCAGCACCTTTAAGCAAAAGTCGGTTGCGTGGGAAATGGAGCGCCGTGTTGGAGCCGAAATCCCAATAAAAATTTACGGCCCGGAAACGGTATAAACATCAGGCCAATAAAGTCGATCGTTTAAATTCAATACTATACCGTTCTCAGTCAAATTCCGAATTGATGTGATATTTGATTGCGTAATCGATACTTTCCCAATAACAAACATAGGTGGAAAAGCGCTGATTCGCATAAAAGGCAGTAATTTCCAGAAATATCGTGTATTCTCTGCAAGGATTCTAAAATGCCCCAACGTTTCAAAACGCGGGACTCGATTATGCTTGCCAATTCTGGTTTTCTGATGTTACGACATTCCTGACTCACCGATATTCTCAGAGGAAGATAGACGAAAATAGTTAGGTATGGTAATTTTGTATTATAAGAGAAAGAGAGAGGAGCAAGAGAGAGAGAAAGAGAGAAAGGAGGAGAGATAGAGAAAGAGAGAGAGAGATAGAGAGACAGAGGAGAGAGAGAGAGAGAGAGAGAGAGAGAGAGAGAGAGAGAGAACGTGAGCGAGAAAATAGAGAGAGCCAGCAGATAGAGAAAGAGAGAGATGATAGCATGCATGAGAGGATGAGAGAGGCAGTGAGCGAGCGAGAGGGAGAGAGAGAAAGAGAGTAGAGCGAGAGAGCGAGAATAGTAGGAGAGAGAGAGAGAGGAGCATAGATAGGAGAAAGAGAGAGATGATGTAGCATGCGCGAGAGAGATAGAGAGAGGCAGAGGAGTGAGCGAGAGGGAGAGAGAGCAAGAAGAGAGAGCGAGAGAGCTGAGAATAGTGAGTGAGAGAGAGAGAGAGAGAGAAAGAGAGAGAGAGACAGCGAGAAATAGCCTTGTTCCAGTTGCACGATCTGCGGGCAAAGGTATGGAGAATTCGTTAACAAGCACGGAAAACTTTCCAATGTCGTCGAACATCAACCTGCTGGCAAGATCCGCTTAGGCTTAGCTTAGGCTTAGCTTAGCTTAGCTTAGGCTTGGCGAGGCTTAGCTTTTAGGGCTTAGCTAGGGCTTAGCTTAGCTTAGCTTTTAGGCTTATTAGGCTTAGCTTGGGTTTAGCTAGGCTTAGCTTAGGCTTAGTTTATGCTTAGCTTAGGCTTAGCTTAGCTTGTAGTTTAGGCTTAGCTACAGGCCTAGCTTGCTCAGCTTAGGCTTAGCTTAGGCCCAGCTCAGATTAGCCTGAAAAACCTCTGTTTTCTGGTCAGGATTGAGGGGCCTGACTCTAGCCGATCAGGCCCAGAAACACACCTCCGACAAATGCGGTAGTCAGGTAGCCCCACTGTCGGCTAGAAAGGAGGCCTTAGGCAATATACACTGAACAAAGATTACCTCTAAGGGAGAATCAGTTTATGGTTGCTGGCAGCGAACAGCAGATCATTAATGGTAGAATTTTTTTGAGATTTAAGAAAATCCGCGTAAATGCTCTATCAAGCTTTTACATGGTTACTTTAATTCCGCCTCCGGTTAGAGTTTTGAGCTTAACTTTGTTATTTTACATGGAGGCTTAAATTTGAAAGTCTCGTAGTATATAGCTGACGCCTATCGAATGGCGTTGCAAAAAAATCCCGTCAAAATAAGCGAAAATGCCGAAAACTTTGAGACCCCTTTCTACTGGGGGTGGGTAAAGCAAACTTCTTACCATAGCTTTAGCGTCATGAGAATTCGATTTGCAAGAAATTTTTAGCTTTTTTTGATCTGGCTAACCGATTCTATCCTACTATATATAAAAATAGTGTCTGTGTGTGTGTCTGTG